>CM076584.1:144140159-144214638 GCA_034641835.2 Pinus albicaulis
CCATTTTCATTCCCCAGTATGGTCGCCACTATGTTATTGCCTAAATTCACCTTAGGCTAAAGGAAGGCGAGATTCAGGGTAACACCGAACAACGCTCAGTCTAGTAGATAGCCCTACCAGAACAGGAGAGGGCTCTCTCCGGGTAAATCTCAGGAAAAATGTATTAATAGGGCTTGAGATGACTGAAATGAGTGCTAATTTTAGGCTATATATGAATCAAGGACTTTGGAATGATTTTTAAGGGTTTTTGTTGGAAAAAGGGAAAGGTAGTTTTGGGCTTGGGGATGAGGCCAATTTCTTGCAGAGTTCAAGTTGGGGCAGGGAAGGCAATGGATTTGATGTCTTAGATTGAATGAATGGATAGAAATACTGCTGAGGAGCTGAATAGGGCAAGAGGCTACAAGGATCCTCTTCAAACAGATGAAAACACATAAAACTAAACAAAATTTTAAGGCAGAGCACCAGCAAAATAATGAATTCCACCTTAGTTACTCATTTGTTTAATTTTCAGAAGCAAAGAGAAGGGAAATGGCATACATAAAACATTAATTAACTTAAAATTACATGGAGAAAAACATCATCAAAACTCAGAGCCACAAGGATCCCAACAAGTGCTGCAAAACCCTGGTCTTTCCTTTGCCAAAAATGCAGAAGTGTATGTACAATGAAGTGCCAAACTTTTCCCAAGTATCCAACCCTGAAAATGTCTCAGAAAATAAATTATATAGACAATTATAACCCCTTCCGATGCCTCTAGGGGTCGAGCTCATCCTTCTAGGAGTTGTTTCAACTAATTCTAAACTAGGAACTGAAATCTAGGCAATCAAACAACATGCCGCTATATGGTGGGAAACTGATTCATTCATTTAATTTTCTTTTTTTAGTGAACGAATCCTCTAGAACAAGTAAAAATGTGCTAAATTTACATAATGGCCATAAAATTACATCAAGATAGATCAAGAGTTACGTCAGAAAGTAAAACTAGTCAAAACTGGGCGAAATTCTGAGCTGAAGAGTGAAAAATGAGCCAAATTCCTCTATGCGTCGTGCCCAAAAACTCCATGCGTAGCACACCTTTGGATCTGTTTTTGAGGCACTTCCCGAAGTCCAAATTGAGCTAATGATAGATCGTTGGAAAGCCCTGCCTATCTACTATCCAACCCAAGTGGAATATCTTGATTTGGAAGTAATTTGTCCCTCCGAAACCTCAATCGCCCAAGACTGTCTCCTGTGTGTGTAAAAAGTGGCAGAAAGGCCAATTTCAAGGTGTTTTTGACCCTTTAGGCCAGCCATAACTTGATGAAATCCTTAGGCCATTCCTGAGGATTCATAAATTTTCATCAAAAATCCAAAAATGTAAATTTTTCCTCCAGAAGGTCTCCCAATCATAAGCGCGCGCAAGGTGGCGCTACGCGTTGGGCAGGAAAATCTGTTTTGTGACCAAAAATTCAAAATGACAAAATTTTCTCCAAATTTGCTGAAATTTGGAGTGAAGGTCCTCCATCAAGTTTCATGCTCAGCCAAAGAGGCTTCGGCCAATATTTGGAGTGGATCAGGCCTTTTCCGACGTTTCAGTGCTCTCCTCAACCTCGCCTTCAGGATCTTAATCCTCGCTTTGCAAACATGTGTGCGGGCCCAATAGTGATTCTTCATATGTCTGACAATGTCTTTGTCCTTGTTTGCCTTAGCCAATAGTTTCTCAAGATAAATGTTGACTCTCGTAAGCCAAATCTCCCGCTCAAACGGTGTCATGTCACCCTGTCTTTTTTGGGCCAATTCACGGTCTTCACGAATTTTCTGCAACTCCATGAGTGTGTGCTGATCCTCCAATTGTTTATTCCACTGCTCCAAGTAATTTATAACACACTAATCTCTCTGCAACTTCACGTTCAATATGTCGATCTCAACTTTCTGATCCTGGATGGTTTCTTTCAGCTTTGAGCTGGGAGAACTCAAATCAACATCAATGAGTGTAAAATCAGTGTCTTGGCCTCCTGAAGGGCCTTCATCCTGCATAGGCCTCTTGCCTCTGTCCTGTCCCTATACCTGTGCTGATGTCAAAGGCGAGAACCCTTCCACCCCAAGTGGAGATAGTACTCGCACTGCTGATGAAGGTAACGAGACCCCTTCCACCCCGGGAGGAGATAGTACTCGTCGTGCTGCTGTAAATAAGGCTCTGGTGCCTCTCTGATAGGTAACACATACTGGAACACTGATAGGCTCTATCTCAGGACCCTCAAGCTGATGTGAAGGCTCACCTGCATCATGAACAATCTCTGGAGGAGGCTGAGGGGCTGTAAAGAAGCCACGGGAAATGAACTCCTCCCATGCAATGCCCTACAATCCAAGATGATGTACCACAATGATTTTGATGAGCACATAATGATAAATGTTGTTATGCTGATGCTCAAGAGTCTTCTTTTGCACAAGAGTATTCATCCGCTCTATGTTTCGACACATGAAATATGGAATGCTCATCATCCTTACTCCCGTGAAATGCATCAATAATCGGATATGGTAACCATAAAGGCGCGAGAACCGACCCTCACAGCTGAAGTACCTGATGATGAGTTTCATCAATGGTGCATAGGACTCCTTAAAGAATCTAAAAGGGAACACCCTACTAAGCTGCCTCATATAGCCAGTCTTGATGTATGGCTCGTAATACACTTTGTCTAGCTGCTGTCTCTTGCTCCATTGCTCACCTACATTCGATATTCCTGTTGCTTGCGAAACGGTTTCTGGCGTCAAGGTGAAATTTACTCCAGTGAGGGTAACATGACCATCATGCAAATGTAAAACAAATAATCGAACCAACTCCTGATGATGCTGAGTCTGAGCAATCATCTCACAATACCGAAAACATGACTGTTGCTGAAAACAAGCCATTGCAAGTGGGCAGGCCTGCAATTGAGTCAATGAAGTGGGCTCTTCTCTGACATGTCTTCCCCCTTTTCGAGGCCTCCTTGGTACATTAAGCTCTGCAGTAGAGTCACTGTCTTGCTCATATGATGAATCTGTCTCTGTCATGATGCTGCAAGCTAGGTGTCAAGTGTATGATTGGTTTGATGAAAATGATAAATTGGTGTTTGTTTTCAATGCCAAATATGTCAAGATATGAAGGGTCTGTGGTAAACAATGACAGTGGGAAAAGTGGACTGTCAAGGGGAATTAGAATGCCATAAGAGTCACTTGACTGTATCTTAGGAAAGTGGAATTTGGGAATTTTAGGAATTTTAGGAATTTTAACAAATGATATAGGGAGTAATGGTTATGGGGAAATGTAGTTTTAGAGATAGGGATAAATGAGAACAATTTATAAGAGAAGAAAATATATTTGAGTCAAGTAAAATTAAGGATGTGAAGAAAATCACTTGACTGTTTTGGGAATGGGGATTTTATAAGTGATATGAAAGAGGGAAGTGGTAGGAAACGGTAGGGTTTAAGGATGGGATATAGGGAAATAGGAGAGGGGCCTTAATGATATGACAGTGAGGGGAAAGAAATCACAGTTGTGACATGATAGTATGACAGTGAGTATTTAGCATGACAATGAATTTTTAAAACACCATTTTAAACCCTAAAGAGAAGATTCTGATATGCATATAGGGTTTGTATTTTCACCAATCAAACTCTCCAATTTCTCCCTCCAACCAAAACTAAACACGATCTAATAGCAGTGACCAACGCATCACACACTTACTTGCAGCGAAAGAGTTGAATTTGTTTTGAAAATTTGGGAAGCAGTGATATAAATTTGGCCTGTCGGCTCTGTGCGCCGCGCACAAACCCAGTGCGCTGCGCCTCCTAGATGCGCCGCGATGGTTCAAAATTGCACGGTGAAACTTGGCCCAATGCGCCGTGCCTTCCTCCCGATGCGTCGCACAAGTATTTCACAAACAATCCACCTTCAAACCAATAGTTTAGCCCTCCCACGTTTTCTCTTGGATGTTTTGACAAGTTCTTGCATGCAAATAACCTTTGAATGGTGAAAATATCTCTTATAGTCATGGATTTAATTTTTGCTTCTTGCAAACCCATTTTTGTAATGATTTGAAATTGGCACTTTTCACATTTTTAATGTAAACTCTGATTCTTTTTTCCACTTTGATTTTTGGATGAAAGGATGGCTCCTTTGTTGATTTTTTTTGCAGGGATGGTGGCATGTTTCAGCAAAGGAGACCAAGGTTGCACCTGAAGATTTTTAGAACTTGAAAAACATTAAAAATTACATATTTATTACAAACAATAAATTTGACGATTTCTTCTTCAAAACAGAGTTTTGAAGAAGAATCATTTTTAAGCATTAATGATAACGAAAATTTTGAAATGAACACTTGTTAGAAACATCCTCATGTGCCTGCATGGCATTATTTGACACTTTTGAAGACGAAACCCTAGACCTAGTGACTGAAAAGACTCTTTGCTGACCAAAAGACCATCCATGACTATGAATGACTGTAAAATTGACCTTGATGAATTTTGATGAAATTTAATGATCAGACACAAGCCAGCAGATACATGACATGAGGGAAAATGAGAGACTAGACCCTTCCGTCAGATAATCTATGCTTCTAATGGAATGTAACTGATTGGATGAATGAGACACCGAAAAATGAAATGCAACAAAAGAGTTTTTGATCTCTGACGGAGGTATACCCAGACCGACTCTAACATTGGCTCCAATGGGGATGGTGGCTCCTTGGAGGTGCCAAGAACGGCAAATCTCTGGGAGAGATAGACAGTGCCTTTGTCCATTGGGCTATGGAGTCCATTATTTTGACAAAGCAACTCAAGACTGTTGACTGATTTATTAACTGAAAATTTGCCTCAAACTGACTCAACTTTTAAAACAGAAATGACTGAACCAAACTGACTCGACATACTCAAACCAAAACTGAAATCTTTCTTCAGAATTATAGCCTTCACTTCGGGCCCCAAACTGAAGAAAAGATCACAGTGCACACTTGGGATGAAACTAAAAGAAATGGCATGTACAATGACAATGTGATCAGCAGAAAACATCTAAAAAATGGTACCGCTTGAGAAACCGACCATTGACCAGCCCTCCTGGACAATCTTCCCCGTTCATCTCCTTCAGAAGAAAGGCGTTCTGTCCTTGATATGCAGAAATCTTGAGGGGTCCTTTCTAGAGATTTTCAAACTTACCATGTTTACCTTTGTCCTCATTCCTTGCGTCCCACTTCAGCACCACTTCCTCCAATTGGAATTTATCTGCCTTCGCTTTCCTGTCATATATTTTCTTGATTCTCTCCTGCAAATTAAATGTGTTTTGGAAAACCTCTTCTCTCGTTTGCTGCAAATGAATCATCGGATTTATCCTTCTCTGCATATCGTTTTCTTCACTTCCGGCTTCCTGAAGAAGCTTGACCACCGGAACGGCAAGAGAGGTAGGAAACACTGTATCAACTCCATAAACTAACTCAAAGGGGGACATGCCAATGGATTTCTTTTGACTCACCCGCTCAGCCCATAGCGCATTGACTAGCTTCTTATGCCAACTCTTCTTGTTTATGTCCAGCAAATTTTTAATGATGTTGACTAAATATTTGTTGGAAGATTCTGCCAATCCGTTGCCTTGTGGATGATAGGCAGTTGAATGTCCCAAAATGATTTTATACTTGTTACAAAATTCAATCATATTTCTTGATTTGAAAGCTGATGCATTATCAGTGATCAATTTATTCAGGCAACCAAAACGAGACAAAATGTTATTCTCAAGGAAAGAAATGATTACTGAATCCGTAGCTTGCCTGGTGGGAACTGCTTCAATCCATTTTGTGGAATAATCAGTCTCTATTAGGATCCATCTATGTTGTCCTGAAGAAGCGGGATGAATTTCGCCAATGAAATCCAAACCCCACTGCTGAAAAGGGGCGGTTACCTCAATAGGCTTAAGTGGCAAAGGCTGTAATTTCTGTCTTCCTTCAAAAATTTAGCACTCATGGCAGCTTTTGATAGTCTTATACACATCAGCAAACAATTTCAGCAAATAGTATCCTGCTCTCAAAATATTATTGGCTGTTGTTTTCCAAAAAAGGTCACCCCTGCAGTCTCCTTTATGGAAATCCTCCATTACCTTCTCCGCTTCTTCTTCCACCAAACAATTCAACAAAACACCACCCAGATCTTTCCAATAAAGTGCAGAATTAAAAATACAAAATTTTGTAGCCTTCAATTTCAGAGTTCTACCTTTTTTTCTAGTCATGCCGAGTGATGGTGACAAATTTTGAAGATCATACACAATATTTGAATACCACGGAGAAGCAGCAAAAATTTCCGATACCTGAAGTGGTGAATTCTCCTCATCCTCATCAGACATAGCAGCAATCAGATTTATGTCTAGTGCATGCAAATTCGATTCAGCCATAAGCTTCGCCAGCCCTTGTAATTTGATAAGCTTCATGGGCCTTATCTCCACATCATACTCCAGCAAAGCTGCAATCCACTTGCCTCGTCTTCCTTCCGGATCATTTTTTACTAAAAAATCTTTCACGACAGCGTTAGGAACATAAGCCAAAATATGAGAATGCAGAATGTATACCCGGAAATCATTTAATGCTTTTACCAGTGCCAGAGCTTTCTTCTCAATGATGTTGTACTTCAAGGCTGTTTCTCTTATAGTTCGACTGAAAAAAACTATTGGCTTCTCATGCCCATCTCTTTTCTGCATTAACACATCTGCCATGGCATGCTCCGAAGAAAATGAAAAAAAAATAAAATCTGGGTGTAATCCGGGCTGATTAAAACCAGTGTTGAAGATAGTGCCAACTTCACCAAATTAAAGGACTTTACAGCCTCTTTAGTCCACTTCACTTGGCTGTCTTTTTTAAGCATGTTTGTAATCTCTCTTAGGTGTTCAGCAAGATTAGCGACAAAGTAGCGTAAAAAGTTCATCTTACCATCAAAATACTGAATCTCCTTCTTGTTCCGGGTAGGGTCAATTTGCTGAATTTCTTCTACACGTGCTGGATCAATACAAATGCCATCTTTCGAAATAATGTGACCAAATAGTTTTCCCTCTTCCATGGCAAACAAGCTCTTCTTCAGATTAAGTGACACACCATATTTTCTGCACTTTTGAAAAACAACTTTCAAATGATACATATGTTCTTCATCCGAATTGGAAAATACCATCAAATCATCAAGGTATCTAACAACAAAAACATCCTTCTCATTCGCAAAAGCCATGTCCATCGCCCGTTGAAATGTCGCACCAGCATTCTTTAAACCGAGAGGCATCTTGGCATAGTGGAAAGTTCCCCATGGAGTGGTGAACGTGGTTTTGTCTCTGTCGTCCTCATGGACTAGAATTTGGTTCTACCCAGAGTAACCATCGAGTAGTGACATACGAGATGCTCCAACTACTCGCTGAACTATATGATCCATTTTGGGCAATGGATAATTGTCCTTCAATGACACCTTGTTCAGATTTCGGAAATCAATGCACAACCGAATCTCACATGTCTTTTTCCGCACTGGCACCAAATTGGAAACCCAATCAAAAAATCTGATGGGAACAATGATTCCTGCTTTGTACAACCTATTTACCTCCTTCTCAATTGATGGCAGCAACTTCAGGTTGATTCTTCTTAGCTTCTGTTTGAAAGGCTTCTGATTAGGCTTGATTGGAATAGTGTGCTGAATTATATTGGTATCATACGTCTTTAAATCTGAATAGTCCCAAGTGAAAGCATCAGCAAAAGAAGACAAAAAAATCACATATTTTTCTTTTACCTTCGGTGGGAATGATTTGGATAACTTCACCATCTTTGGATTTTCAGCTGTTCAATATTTACATCTTCAACTCCCTTTTCAGTTGGCTGTAAGGTTGGTTTCTTAGCTACATCATCCTGATCAAAGAGCTCTTCTAAAGGTATCAAACCTTTAGGAATAACGTTATCTTTCAGCTGCAACACTTCCATTTGATTTACTTGCAAATCAGCTTCACCATCATCATATTCTACATCAATTGAGGTATCTTTGAACTTACCTTTGTTTTGCAGAAAATCATTAATCTCATCATCATCTTGGAAAACTTGCCAACATCTTTGATTATCCGAGACGGTAGGACGGTGCTTCACATGGATTTCAAACTTATTACTTGAATTCTTTGGGATCTTCAAATTACTTTCTGCCTTAGCAAGTGCATCTGCAATTCCATTTTGAATGCGAGGAATACAAGTCAAGGTATAATCTAAAAACATCTTCAAAATATCAAGAACAACATTCCGGTAAGCCCGCATTCGGGGATGCTTCGTTTGGTATTCACCCTTCACATGCTTAATCACCAATTTGGAGTCGCCATAGAATGCAATTCTCTTAGCATTCAACTTTCTAAGAATTTTTAGGCCAACAATCAGAGCTTCATACTCAGCCTTGTTGTTCGAACAATCGAATGCTAACTTGTAAGAACATACCCGTACGTTGCTTGGTACCTTGTTTGGAGTGGGAAAAGGACTGCGTACCCAAATACCAATTCCATCACCATCATTTCCCACTGCACCATCGAAATCCATGGTCCATAGACCCTCTTCATCATCTTCTAAGTGCTGAAATTGTGCTAGCTTTGTTTTTTCTGCTTGCTGTCCACTATCTTTAGCTGATTACTTAACGGTGCTTTCCGGTTTTTGCCTTTCTTTTTTCAAAACTTCTTTGAAATTCTTGGTAATCTCTGGAATATCTTCTGCTTGAACTAACTAACTATCTACATCATTGAAACTATCGACATACAAAACAAAAGACTCTAAATCTGTATGTACATAATTAATCGGATGATTAACCGATTTCTCCTTGCTTGTAATCATGTAATTCATTTTTTGTTCCCGGTACAACTTTCTCATTTGGCCAAACGTGGGAATCATTGCATAGGAGAAATCTAATTGTAATGTCCCTTTCAATTTTGCTCCCCAAGATCTGGAAAGCAACATACTAAACCTAGGAGGAATGTTTGCCACAACTATGTCCATCAAAACATTCTTTGTGTGAATCTGATCCAAACTAATAACCAAGTCTTTAATGAGCCCAATACATCTCACTCTGCTAGAATCAAATAAATAAAGATCATGGTACTTCCTAGAGATGTCTAAACCCAACTTCTCCATGATTTCCTTTGGCATAAGATTATGGGAAGCACCGGAATCAAACATGGCATTATGCAATACAAACTCATGCAATCAAAGACTAATATAAAAAGGAGGCAATTCGCTATCTAGAGACTTACCATCTAAAGCTGGTCCAAATATCAGTTCAGTAATTTCCCTAATTAATAGCAGATAATTCCTCAAAAAATAATGCAAGGAAATAGGAACTTGGAAGGCTTTAAAATTGGCTAAGTGTTGGCAAAATTCAATGATTTAGGAAGAGGATAAAAGATACAGGTGTAGGTTGTTCTCAAGCTTGAGCAATCATATTGTATTCATCCAGATTATTTGATTAATGAAATACATATAGGAAGGGGTTTTGAGAAGTTGCTTTCCCCTAGATAAATATTTGTGTATGTGTGTTAAATCATGATTCATGTTTTTGATATCTGTTTTCGATTGTGAATTTCTTCCGCATATGAGTAGAGTATATTTGACTCTTATGTTCTAGTACATTACATGATAAGTTTTGAATCTACACATTAAATTCTACAGGATAAGCTAATGAAGGCGAGGGATAAATGAATTGTTGAGTTTGTCTCAAATACAAAAGTCGGTTTAAAACAAAATATGAACTTTGGGATAACGCTTTGTGTTATTTGGAGACTATGTGTTAATATGCAAGTGAGCACTCTAAATATCCATGTTAATTTAATTCATGATATTTAATTCCATTGTCTACTAGGTGGCATAGTCAATTTTAATTCTCTTGAGATTAGTTAAGTTTAGTTGGAACCTTATATAGTCATTTAATGTTGTTTGTTTCCTTTTCTCCAATGTAGTTTTGTTTAACTGATTTTGAAGAATGAGTAGATTTTTTTGCTCCATTCCATATTTGTGTTCATTCTTTGTTTATTTCCGCTTTTGCATTCTTTGTCATGGTATCAGAGTGCAAGGTTGGATAAGACTCCAAGGAGAGAAAATTTTGAATTTTTTTTTGTGAACACAAAGAAATCACAGAGATCAAGAGATTTAGGAGGAGAATGAAGAAGATAACTACGACTAATCCAATGAAGATGAGGGGAAAATGGATTTTTGAGTTCGTCTCAAAGACAAAAATTAAAATTAGAAAAAAAAAGATAAAAACTTTGAGATAATGTTCTGTGTTATTTGGGGACAGTGCATTACTAATGCAAGTGAGCACTTTGAGCATCAATGTTAATTCACTTCATTATATTTAATTCCATTGTCTGCTAGGTGGCATATTCAGTTTTGATACTCTTGAGTTTAGTTGGAACCTTGTCTTGTCATTTAATGTTCCTTGTTTCCTTGTCTCCTATTTAGTTTTATTTAACTAATTTTAAATGATAAGTGGAGTTGTTTGCTCCATTACATATTTTCGTTCATTCTCTGTTTATTTATTCCTCTACATTCTTTGTTATGGTATCAGAGTGCGAGGTTGCATAAGACTCCAAGGAGAGAAGCATTTGATTTTTATTTTTTTAATGAACCTAGAAAAATTGCAAAGATCAAGAGATTTAGGAGGAGAACATAGAAGTGCGGCTACGACTAAGCCTATGAAGATGAGGGCAAGATGAATTTTTGAGTTCGTCTCAAAGACAAAATTTGAAATTAAAAAATAAAATAAAATCTTCAGGATAACACGATGTGTTATTTGGGGACTTTGTGTTACTAACACAAGTGAGCACTCTAAGGATTCTCGTTAATTTCCATCATACATGCTTATCAAAATAACGTGATGCAAACATGAAGGATGTTTCATTAGAGGACTAGAGAAACATGGGCCACCAAAATGATAATTCATATGACCTTTTTTTGGTATTTTAAGCCTTTTCAAATGGTATTTTAAGTTAAAGTGATACTTCAAATATTTTTGTCCAGCATATTTGTATGTTTATTCGTTAAAAAGGGAGCTTCCTTTTTTAATAAAGGTTGATTCAAATTCCTTTATAAATGAGTATTAAAAAATGGACTATTATTAGTTTTTTTTAAAGGGAATTTGAAAGGGTGATGCTTGGTTTGAAACACTTTTTTTTGAAGTTCTTAAAAGGGAGTTTGTAAAAAGTGTGCATTTCCATATTAATAAAAATGGCTTCTTCTAGCTCCTTCCCATAAACACCAACTTTTCTTGGAAAAAAATATGAATTTTGGTATTTACGAATGAAGACATTTTTGCAAGCCCAAGGGTTTTGGGATACACTTTATAATGCATGTGTAGATTCGACTGAAGAAGCATGGGTAGCCATGGCCAATAATCAGAGGAATGCAGCTATTGAATTGAGAAAAATAGAGCACAGAGCCAAATGTTGGACACAAACTCAGTCGATGACTCTATCTTCGACAATATGACCAACACATCAACAAACAAAGCAGCTTGGGATATTTGGATTAGTAGAATTTTGAGGTCTAAAATGGGCCTCCTAAGGAAATTATAAAATAATAGTGGAAATAATAAAATAAGATTAGATTACATCATCAAATTTTATAGGGAAAAAAGAAAAAAACTAAATTTTCAACTCGTATTTTCAACTTACTCAAATTTTGAACAGGATCAGTCGTTGGATGCAGAAATTGATTCTGCATCCAAGGAGTACCCATGTTGCATAGTTTTGATGGACCCTGCTACACAAAAAATGAGAAATACATGAAAAATGTGATTGTAATAATGTTTTTTCATGTATCTCTCATTTTTCATATAGTAGGGTCCATCAAAAGTATGCAACATGGGTACTCCTTGGATGAGGAATTAAAATTTTCATCCAATGAGTACTCCCGCTTGAAATTTTAGTAAAACCTTAGCGAGGCAAGTTGAAAATACAAGTTGAAAAAGAAGTTTTATTATTTTATTATTTTAAAATATTTTTAATTTTGATCACAAAAATGGTAAATCATCACCCATGGTTGACATCATCATCTTGAATCCTAGTGGCTCTTATAGTGTTTATTTTGGTTGTACATTTTTCTTAGGAGGCCCATTTTAGACCTCAAAATTTCTCTAATGAAAGCTCTGTATCAAGGTAATGATACAGTGAAGGTTGTTAAATTGTAGACATTGAGAGATCAGTTTGAAACCCTAGATATGAATGACATAGAGAATGTGGACTAGTTCACGCCTAGAATCATAGGCATAGTCAATCAAATCAAACTTATTGCTGAAGCCATTACCAATCAGAAGATTGATGAAAAATTCCTATGAAGCCTCCCCAAGAAATATGGCATGGTTGTAAAAACCATTATGGAATCCAAAGATTTTACAACTTTCTGAGTAGAACAATTTACTAGATCACTTTTGGCACACGAAAAAAGACTTAACCTGATAGAATGTTCCATGGAACAAGCTTTAAAAACAAACAAATCTCTCTTGGCAGAGGCAGAGGCAGAGGATATAGAGGCGAAAACAAGCGAGAAAAAGGTTGAGGTAGAGGAGGATCAGAACATCATCATCTAGCAAAGAAGTTGATACCTACACAATACCAAACATAGAGAAGGAGAACATGGAGAAAATATAATTTCCAATGTTATTACTGGAAGAAATTTTTGAATTATGAACATGAATGCAGAAAGAAAGAGTCGAATCAACAAAGAGGCAGTGTCCATCTCTCCAAAAATGAAGGAGAATCCTTTGAGACCATGTTTCTTTATTTCCATATTTCTTAATACAGTCAAGATGAGGACCTTTTGTTGTTGGTGTTAATTTTTCATAAGGAAACATTGTTCTTTACTTTGATAGTTACATTTCACCATTAACATGTTACATTCACCCAAATAGTTATTCCATTATACATATATATATCATTAACCATCATAAAATGAAACTATGTAGAAAGAAAAATACCATCATCATCTAAGAAATGGAAAATACTGAGATCAAAGGAAGAGAAGCATGAACACATAGATATACCAGGATTGGTCCAAGACCAGGGAAAAGCCTAGTATGGGGGAAAAAGATTGGAATTTATTCTTCTTAGATATTCATTGAATGGTTCAACAATAAAAGTATAATGATCCATGAGTACATATCTTTACAATGTAGAAAATTAATAGCATACAAGCACTAAATGCATACCCATACTTCTGCATGAAGAAAACTAAATCGGAGAACTGAAATGCACTGACACTGGCTGTAGAAAACTTATGAACACAACTGATACTGAATGAGGACTAAAGATACTTCTACAGCTAAAACAAACAGATCTTATATGCAAACCAACAGATCTATAATACCAAAACTTAGATCTGATAGATCACCAAGTGATCTCATCTCAAATGTCATAGATCTGAATCCATGAGACTATTATCAACTGCTCTGATGCAACTGTAACTGGATGGCTGATCTCTAAAGCCATTGCGCAATCAACTGAAGATGAACCAAATCTTTTTTTCCTCATAAACTCTCTAGGCCATGGCCTTAGCAAGCTCTGCTCATGACTTTGGGGTCCTTGGCCGCTACCAGGACTCCTTGTGCCTACAGCTCCACTTCAGATCAGCTTTGAATCTTGGCCGAGACCTCCCCACATTGTGCCACGGGCTCTGGGGTCCTTATATGCGTGCAAAACACACTCAGCCATCATCACTACTCCTCAAAGCTACAACCTCACCTTTGTTTGCTTGCAGCCCAAATCTAAAATGTGTCTTTGACTTTGATCTCGATCCACTGCACGATCCTCCTGCAATGTACCTATGCGAGCCGAGAAATCGAAAATACGACCAAAAATGAAAATAGCATGGAGAAAATCTCATGAGCGAATGTGTGAAAATGAGCTTGAGGTCACCATTATTTATAAACTTGTGAGTGACCTCTTAGGGCTTTGATCGAATCAACATGTAGTTAACCTACTCATTGAAATATTAAATTAATTCATAACTTAACTTCTGCTTAATCAATTGGGGCGATCTATAGGTCAATTTTTATCCTCTTGAAAAAATGAATCTAATTAAATTATTATCTTAATCATATGAGTTGTCCATTGTGGAATTTTACCTTAGTTCCAAAAATTAACACTCCCTCTCAACTCAGGAGCAATTCCACTTTGAAATCTTTATTTGTAATTCTCTGCATCATGGAGTCATCACGGCTCAATAAAATTTGTTGATATTTGTTCACAGATCAATATGTCATTCCTATATTTATTCATCATCACTTGCCGTCATTTACCTCTATCATGTAGTCGTCATGCTGAAAACCTTTCTCTTTACATATCATCAATGTACTCTTCATGCTTACTTCTCCTTATCTCTTGATTTTTTTTGCTTATATGCTGAACATTATTGGATATAGAAGAATAATTTGTTACTAGAGGGGAGCTTGGGATACCACCCTTCATTCATCAGGCTGTAATTTTGGAATATTTTCCATTAGGCTACTACTCAGAATATCATCAATGGAGAGAATATCAACAAGGAGCACATCTTGAGGAGCACATCTCCTAGAATCTCATGGGAGAGATGTACCACTACAACCCCATATCTAGCAAATAGGATACCAATCCAAGCAGGGGAGATCATATTGACCCTGGAGTCACATTGGGGAGCTCACTCTCAACTCAGAATTGCATGGGTTTATTTCACATCGGGGAGCTTAGTCTCAACCCAGAATCACATAGGGTTATCTCAACCCATCCTATTGCATACTGATCTTGCCATTGATGACCCTGAACAGTCATGTGGTAGAAAAATTGCATAATAATCTAGCTTGGATGAGATACCAAACTTAAAAAGAGGTAAGTATCACACGCCTCCAATAATTCTCAACCGTTGGCCAAACGGATAGGTATTCCCGACAATCCATGCTTCTAGGTATGATGCCAACTGGGGTATACTCTGCAACGACCCAATGGTGGAGGAGATACTTGACTTGTAAAAATGGGAAAGGATCACACACATACCCACGAGTGATATATAGGGAATATGACCTATTTTTGAGAGTTCCTTCAACCCCAGAAGTCCTTCACCTCAATTCGTCACCCCGAGAGGTCAAGCGGCATAGGAATAGCACTCAATGTTCTTAATCAGCATTGCTCTCATCTAGTATGTGTTGATTCTGGTACCTAAAGGACATTAAATCAAGTGTTATGATAGAACATACATCATCATGTATATCATAGAAATATACCAATAAAAACAAGATATCAAAACCATCCTCCCTCTCATGGAGGTGTCAAATGTGCATGGATACTATAATCATCCTCCCTCTCATGGAGGTGTCAATCACAAGCCTCAACTTATTTCGAATAGCTGCATTGTCTCACTAAATGGAGAAAGCATAGTCCCAAGTATATGTATTTTGGATTTTCTATCATCATCGAATATCCGTGTCTTATCCATATCATACTCGATCAACTCTCTAAGGAGCTTCTACATCATGTCTCACAACTAGCCTTACTAGCAGTATTGTAGAGGTCCTCGATATCATGGAAAATATTATACTAAGGTAGCATCCAAATGTTCTTATCAATAATAATCCAAAACATAAATATTTCATTCATGCAGCTACATATCATGATATAAATATCTCAACCAAATAAAAGATGATTGGTGGAAATTCTGAGTGAAGCAACTCAATCATGAATTCAATCATGTTCTATACACATCATATAAAGATGAATGTTCAAAATGGAACATCAATGCTTCAACCAATTAACAGATGCCATATCACGTTCAATCAACATTTAACTATAAATCAGAGTATCGAAGGATTTAAAATACACAAAGACATTTCAACGATCTTGCTATATGGAATTTCTTTCCCAAATTCTAGAAATCAATTTATCATGCCATGATACATGATATTAAAAAATAATCTCCATCTTACTTAGATTTTTAGAGGGTCATCACCTATCAATGATAGAATATCAGTATGTATAATCAAAGCCATAATCAATATCAAGATCATACCTTGGAACTCATTATCCTGACTTCACTAGATAACAATCACATATAAAGAAATATGAATCGGGGAGTTTGCATCATGCAACACTCTCTATGAGCCTAATGCCTTATCATGCCAACATATATAGCCTTATGCAAATCAATGTTGTGTTAACACAATCAACTCATCCCCACATACAAGTTAGTCAAACTATTATCAATGTCATCAATTCTTTCAACTAGAGTCCAGTAGCACACATATCAAATCTTGACCACATACACCGTCAAGTCAATAGGTCAATCATACCATTACATGTTTTTCATTTAACATGTTATTATAGGCCATTTACGTCATTAGATTTAAGTACATACACATCAAAATTACGTCATGCATGTTCATACTACGTCACAATATTTATTGTGCTAGGAACAAGTATTCCAATACATAACCATACGTCTATATACTCACATATGACACTGAAGGTCACTATGTACACATAACATCTAGTCATCTGGGAAAATAAACCATCAGCAGATCAAATCATGTTAAATCCAAATGTGGAATCATGGTAAGATCTATAAATCTAGACACGTCTCAATCATTAAGCATCATGTCAAAAGTACCAAACACAGTTATCAAAAACATGATGCACGATACTTAAACACAATGACATATCCATATGAATGTCTCAGTCACCTGCACACACAAGTTTGGTTCAAACATACAAACTTTCCCAGCTAACAGATCTTACTGGCATCTGCAATACATATGCAGAACTGACATCTTCCAAGT
This sequence comes from Pinus albicaulis, assembly GCA_034641835.2. Lineage (NCBI taxonomy): Eukaryota > Viridiplantae > Streptophyta > Pinopsida > Pinales > Pinaceae > Pinus > Pinus albicaulis. The sequence goes on from CM076584.1 coordinate 144,156,945, forward strand.
GATCATCTGATTTCATGCTAAATTCCAACAATACCAGAAATCGGTTTACCACGAGAAGACAAATTGAATATCCATGGATTCAAAGTATAAACTAAATTCGTTATACATAAATTAAATTATGTATCTCTTGGGCATAGTCACATATATGAGCCTTCATTTGCATGAATGAGGCTCAACCCTCTGCTACGGATTAATAATGTCAGATACTTAAATCATATTTTAAATAACAATCATGAGTAATAATCAGTTCTCCCTCTAAATGATGACCTACTTCATTCATGTCATCAGTCTCTCTTTACAGGGATAAAGATATAACAGATCTATCATAAACACATATCTATCACGATCATCAATATAATTTCATCCATATTTCATCATAGGCTGGACTAGAAAGATCAGGGCGACAGGTTGATGTGAAAACACAACCTTATGATCCAATAATAATACATCAAGTTAAATAATTTTAATTTCACTGCATGCTATACCCACATATAGTCAAAGATCTGAAACATCAATCTCATAGATATGTATTTATCATCATGGTTTCCAATACCATGCATATCATAATCAATAAGATCAGTTTAGGTTAATTAATAATCCAACAAGGTGCAATGACTCTTTTCTATGAGATTTCATCATGCTTAGCACACATATTATCAACACCATATTAATGAGGTAAAATTCCATAAGAGATCCAACAGATCTTATGTGTATCAAGAATGAAGAGTACCATCCACTAAAATCAGAATCAAGAACTAAAAACAATAAATGTTCGCTATACATTAAGTTATGCCACTATATCCATGATCAGAAATCACATCAAGTACTCTCACAAAATCAAACAGATCATCATGATCAAACTATTAATATTGGGTGCACTATTTCATCAACATAAATCTCAAACACTCTTATATGAGCATGCATAAGCCATCTAAGAAGTAGACATTCTCAATATACCAAAGGGATTACCTAGCCATCCAATGTTGTAGCTAAATCATAAAATTAAAAAAAAATATCATGCATGCCTTACGGTATTACTTGTGCACCTTCACATAGGCAGCTTGTGGTGCACAAGTGTCTCGTTAACTTTTCTGGATCTAGCCATCTTTCCATTTCTAGATCTAGTTGCATTTCTAGACCTACCCAACTTTCATTTATTTTACAATCTAGCTATCTTTCCTGCATTTCCAAGGACACTCAAGAGGTATCCTCTCATCACATCTCATTATGGAGGTTAGATATATCTAGATGCTCAAATATACATGCCGGAAGTAATGACTAGAAATAATAATCATACAAATATGATCTATAAGCACAAACAAGAGTAAGGGTTATAAGTCAAGTAGTACTTATCTTCAATGAGAGATGATCCTCTCCCTCTTGAATCAACCTTCAAGGGTCAGCCAAAGATAATAAAGCATTGTTTCCTTCAATCAACAACTTTATCAATAACCAGGCCCAACTGTCAAATCGATCCAAGTGCTTGAGCATCTTCACAAAGGCCATGTGAGGGTTTCATATACCAAATCTCAAGTCTTCACCATAAACCAGGTTTTCTCTCAAACCCTTATCCACTAACTTCCTAAGTTTTTCTTCATACCCTAGAATTATTTTAAGTCTCTACCATCCTCTGCTTTCTTCCATAGAAGTGTCTCCTTGGGGAGATCCTCATGGATTTTTTTCAACCAGCTCCGGTACCATGCTAATTTTTCATATGGAAACTTTGTTATTTACTTTGATAGTTACATTTCACCATTAACATGTTGCATTCACCCCAAACAGTTATTCCATTGTGAAAATATATATCATTAACCATCAAAAAATGAAACTATGCAGAAAGAACAATACCATCATCATCATCATCATCATCATCTAAGTAGTAAAAAGTAAAATATCAAAGGAGGAGAAGCATGAACACATAGAGACACCATGATTGGTCTGAGACTAGGGAAAAACCCACTACGGGGAAAACCCTTGGAAATTATTCTTCTTAGATCTTCATTAAGTGGTTCAGCAACAAGAGTACAATGATCCATGAGTACATATCTTTACCATGTAGAAAAAAAAAACATAAAAACACCAAAACCATACACATACTTCTGCATGAAGAAAATTGAATCTAAGAACTGAAATGCACTGAAACTGGCTGTAGAAAACTAATGAACAAGATTGATACGAAATGAGGACTAAAGCTAATTCTACAACTGAAATAAATAGATCTTATCTGCAAACCAACAGATCTATAATACCAAAACTCGGATCTAATAGATCACCAAGTGATCTCATCTCAAATGTCCTAGATCTGAATCTAGGAGACTGTTATCAACTGCTCTGACGCAATTGTGACTAAATGAATGATCACTGAAGGAATTGCACAATCAACTAAAGATGAACCAAATCCAATTTTCTTAGAAACTCTCTTGGTCGTAGCCTTAACAAGCTCTGTTCGCAGCTTTGGGGTCCTTGGTTGCTACCAGTACTCATTGTGTCTACGACTCTGCTTTGGATCAACTCTGAAGCTTAGTCGCAACCTCCCCACATTGTGCCAATGGCTCTGGGGTCCTTGGTCGCGTGCATAACACACTCAACCAGTGACTCTGCTCCTCATAGCAGCAAAATCACCTTTTGCTGCCTACGGCCCAAAACCAAAATTCCCAAATCTGAAATTTGCCTCTGACTTTGATTCTGATCCATTGTGCGAGCCTCTTGCGATGTACCGGTGCGAGCCAAGAAATAAAAAATATGACCAAAAATGAAAAATAGCATGGAGAAGATCTCATGAGTGAATGTGTGAAAATGAGCTTAAGGTCGTCTCTATTTATAACTTTGTGAGTGACCACTTGGGACTTTGACCGAATCAACATGCAATTAACCAACTCATCAAAACATTAAATTAATTCATAACTTAACCTCTTCTTAACCAATTGGGGTGATGTATACGTCGATTTTGATCCTCTCGAAAAAATGGATCTAATTAAGTTATTATCTTAACCATCTGAGTTCTCCAATGTGGAATTTTACCTTAGTTGCAAAAATTAACAGCTCGATAGTGGGTGCAACAATCATATAATAGGTAACAAAAATATACTTTCTTACATTGATGCTTCCATAACACTTGAAATTACTCTTGGAGACTATTTCCATATTAAAAATGAAGGGAAAGGTATTATCCCTATTCTTGCCAAATAGAATAATTAGAAATACAAACCTCATGTTCATTATATTCCACGTCTAAAACATAACCTCATTAGTGTAGGAAAATTGATGGAACATGGTTAGGATGTAATATTCCAAGGGAACAGATGTTAAATCTATGAAAAGCATCCCAATAGAATACTGACAGAAAATGTTGAGAAAACCAAGAATAAGATGTTTCCATTTACTCTTAGAATTCGAAATATTTCACAGTATTTTGCCTACTATTTTTTAAGAATAGATGTGTCTCAACTATGGAATTCTAGGTATGGGAATACTGAGTTCAAGAGTCTAAGTCTTCTTTAGAAAGATTCAATGGTCATTGGTATCCCTGTTATGAATGAAAAATATTGTAACTGTGAAATATGTATTCTAGAAAAGCATAAAAGAGATAGTTTTCCAACATAATCCACTAGAGAAAAAGAGACTTTAGAGCTAGTCCATACAAATATATGTGGCCCAATGCAGACACATTCCATTGGTGGTAGTCTTTACTTTCTCACCTTCATTGATAATTATAGGAGGAAGATATGGTATGCCATAGATGAGTCACAGCTATGGAATTCTAGATATGGGAATATTCCATTAGAGTCCAAGTCCGCTTTAGAAACATTCAATGGTCATTGGTCTCCTTGTTACAAATGAAAAATATTGTGACTATGAAATATGTATTCTAGCAAAGCATAAAAGAGGTAATTTTGCAACATATTCCACTAGAGAAAAAGCACCTCTAGAGCTAGTTCATACAAATATATGTGGCCCAATGCAGACACATTCCATTGGTGTTATTCTTTACTTTCTCACATTCATCTATAATTATAGAAGGAATATATGAGTTTATTTTCTCAAAAAAAAATCAAATACTTTCTCAAGATTCAAAGAGTTCAAAGCATAAGTAAAAAAATAGAGTGGAAAGCCTTTAAAAGTTCTCAAGTCAGACATGGGAGGAGAATACAGTTCCAATGACTTCATGGTTTTTTTTCAACAACAAGGAATCATCATGGAGAACACAACAATATATACTCCACAACAGAATGGAGTAGCAAAAAGGAAAAACCAACCATCATAAATATGGCGAAATGTATGTTGCGTGAGAAGAATTTGTCTAATGACTATTGGGCTGAAGCAGTTTTTTCAATGGTATATGTTCTCAACAGATCTCCAACAACCAGTCTCCAAGATCTAGTAACTCAAGAAGCATGGGATGGTAAGAAGGTGAATGCATGTCAATTTATAATTTTTGGATCTGTAGCATTTGCACATGTTCCTGAGAAGATAAGAAATAAGTTTGATGATAGGAGTGAAAATTGTATTTTTGAAGGATATAGTGAGCAGTTAAAGGCCTCTCAGCTTTAAAATTCAGTTACCAAGAAGTTTTTTTTAAGCATAGATCTTAAATTTTTTGAAGATAAATCTTGGTCTGGTCATATTGATGAAGCTTTAAATCAACGTATTTAAACACCCCAACTACCAATATTGCAGGTTCAAGAAGAACCATACCACTCTGAAAATGGTACATCTTCTAGTAGTGAATCCACTAGTGATTCAATATATTCAAAGGACAATCAGAAAACAAGAAGTATTCGAGACACATATGAGAAGGAGCATGAGTTTGATCAACATAATATTTTTTCTTTTCTTTCATCTCAACCAACCCATTTTGAAGAAGTAGTTAAAGAAAAACATTGGGTTGATGCTATGAATGAAGAAATTGTTGCCACAGAGAAGAACCATACCCGGGAATTAGTTGATCTCCCAAGAGATAAAACCAAAATTGGTGTAAAATATGTATATAAGACCAAGCTGAATGAAAAAGGAGAGATTTAGTAACATAAGGCAATGTTGGTTGCCAAAGGATTCTCACAAAATTTTGGTGTCCACTATGGTGAAACCTTTGTTCCAGTAGCAAGGTTAGACATTGTCAGAACTATTTTATCCATGAAATCTCAACACAAATGGCAATTCTATCAACTTGATGTAAAATATGCTTTCTTAAATGGTATATTTCAGGAAGAAATTTATGTGGAGTGCCTCCTGGTTTTGAAGTTCCTAGATAGGAGCATAAGGTGCGCAGGGTCAAGAAAGCTTTGTATGGCTCGAAACAAGCTCCAAGAGCTTGGTACAGTCGCATCGATAGCTATCTCATCATAAAATTGCATAAGAATAACATGAAGAAGGTATGGGGAATATTGAAAGGAAATATGCGTTCATCAGATAGTGAGAAAGTATAGGCCATAACATTGCCCAAGAAAGCATTGCGACAACAATACTTAGAATAACAACCACAAACCCATTTATGTGTTTGGAATGCATATTCTCTTCTATTGCTATTAATGGTTACCTATTCGCCCTCCCGCATTTCCCATATCCTTGTGCAATATCGTTGTTTACTAAACGATTGGCACAAAAGCGACTCATTGTGTGAATTGATGGAATGAGAGACTATAAGTCTTGGTCTTTCTCCTTCAAAATCATATTTTCAATTTGAACTAATCTACCATACAATACGAGAATTAGGAAACCTTAGGCCGACATATTTTGGTGAAGCCATTTCGATTTACAGGACAAGTATGAAACACCTATTTAAGGAGATAGGATTGAAGAACATGGAGTATTGAGAAGGAAAAATTGACGCTGATTAGTGATTTCGATTGCATTACGTGGTCTAATCTCTTACAGGTTGAGGGTCCCAATGTCAACCAATCATATTTGTATTTATTATTTTTATTATCCAATTTTAAGGTCACGGCCAAGGAATGTAGACACCAAATTCCGTAGAATTGAAAAAAAATCGAAATTTGAGTGTTCGATTTGGTTAAGAAAATAATATGCTAATTTATGCTAATTCAAAGTTCGATACTAAGATTCAATTCGCGGATCAATAAAAGGTGGAAAGGGAAAATTCAGTTCATAGTTTATTAATTTCTCGGGGATAACAGAAAATCAAGTGCATAGTTTATCCGCATGTATGCATGGGGCAGTGCATAGTTTATCTGCATGTATTTGTTAATTTCACTGCATGGCCTTTGGATTGTGTGTGGCAAATGACAACTAATGTGACCAAGGTAAATTTTCTAATTTGCAATTACAGTATTTCCTTGCGGAATTTATAAAGTTAAAAAATCAGAAAAAGATAGAATTTGAGTTTGAACCCTCAAGTGAGTAAATTCTAGATAGGATAACTGATCTTATAAATTGAATAATTGATTTTTTAAATATGTTTATGCGAGAGCCGAACAAAAAAAAATAGGTTTAGAAAATTTAATTTTTAAATTGTACTAATTACCAAATAATATTATATAAATTTTGAAAATAATATTAGGAGTTTTGAAAAGTAGAGAGATTTAGGAGTGGTTTTTCTTAATGAATTATAATTTTAAAATTTTAATTAAAATTAGTTGAAATTTAAAAGTCAACTAAATCAAAGCGAATTGTAGCTGGCTGATGGCTCGAACAAAGAGTCCGACAGGACTGACAATACATTTATAATTTTTAATAATACCGTGAACAGGACAAATCTTAAATAAAAGTATGTGAACTGGAAGAAGCGATGAGCACGCCAATTTTGAATAATATTTTGAAATAAAATATGTCGTCAAGATAACCATGTCCTAGACAGTTTCTCACTGCCTTCCTTACTTCATTAACTACGTCATGGCTTTCTTTCTCTCAATGGTCACGCAAACAAGTGACCAATGTAGAAGAAGAATGGGTAGACAACCGATATTTTAATATATTTAATTCATTGTTCAAATCAACGTTTTTCAAAAATAATATAGGGAGAGCCCATTTTGACAACGGTTGGTTTTTTCATGATTTTTTTGACAAGTAATTTGTTGATAAATATTTTTCGAATTAATCACATTATTAGGATTAGGTCGATGTTTTGAACCATCTAATGTTCATCTTTAGGACAAGTGGTTCGAAAGGTCGATTTAATCTTAATGATGTGATTAATCTGAAAGATATTTATCTACATTATAGATCACAAAAGTTTTAAATCTAACAAGTAATTTGCTTTTTAAAGAAAACCTCAAGTATTTATGTTCAACACTTTTTTGTTTAACTAAAGTTGAAAGCGTAACTGCTAAATGTTAAATTTCTGGTGATGGAAATTTGTGAATTTATAATTATAGTGATATAAGGGTTTTTTTATTTTTATTTTTTGAAATAAAATATTAAAAATTTTAATTGATTTTTAAAATTATATTATTTTAATAAATCATTATCATAATTAATATAATTATAATTTCAATCGATATAATATAGAAAGATTAAAAAACGATATCTTATATTTGTATTTATATTTTTAGTTAGCATTTCATATTTAATTTTTATTTATATCTTTTCATCTCATTTTTAAAGAATGTATATTCTCAATAATCATATATTATTAATACTTTTTTCAATATTATTGATATTTTTTTCTATAAACAACATATATATACAAAGTATTATAATGCATTCTGCTATATTTATTTATTTTTAAATAATTTTAAATCTAATGATTTAAAAATATGCTTTTATATACTTTTTATTCCTTTAAAAATTGAATAAAATTCAGAATATTTTTGTTCATATAATAATTAAAAATGCTATATCAAATATTTTCATAATATATGTGTTAATTTTAATTAAAATATTAAATTTTATATATAATTCGGAAACTAATAAATAATTAGTGGAAATTAAAAACTAAAAACAATAAAATAATATAAATTAGAGGTAAATTTCACTTAAATTATAGATATTTAATTTCCTCCTAAAAGCTCTATAAGTTTAATTAGGAAAAGTTGTAATGTCATGTTATGTAAACATTTTGACAAAATCAAATTACATAAAAATAAAGAAATATAATGTCATGTTATGTAAAATTTTGACTCAATCAAATTACATAAAAATATATATATATATATATATATATATATATATATATATATATATATATATATATATATATATATATATATATAGATATATATATATATATATAGTCTAGGTCCATTTTCATTTAAGATCTATTAAGCTTGAGAGGAATTAAATCTCTCTAGGTGCAAACATTTCCTCAAGTTTTGCACTCATAAAAGAGGTTTTTATCTTGACAGATTTGATCCCTCTAGGAAAGTGATAGATGGAGAGTTGCTTGTGCCAAGAGGTACTGGATTTAGAGGATGGAAAACACTGGAAGGAGGCTGTGGTTGATAAAATGGCATCCTTGCAGAAAAATGAGGCATGAGATCTAGTGGAGTTATCGGTTGGAAGGAAACCCATTGGAAGAAAATGGTTGTTTAAGAAGAACGTGAATTCAGAAGGCAAGGTGGAGAAATACAAAGATCAGTTGGTAGAAAAAGGTTATTACCAGGTGTCAAGAATTGATTTTGGTGATATTTTTTCTCCTTTTGCCAAGGCAATTTCTATTAGATTACTTTTATATATTGTTATTGCATTTGATTTAGAGGTAGAACAAATGGATGTGAAGACAAAATTTATTCATGGGGATCTAGAAGAGGAGATCTACATCAAACAACCTGAAGGCTTTGCGATGAAGGGTAAGAAAGAATTGGTATTCAGGTTAAAAAAGTATATGTATATGTTAAAACAATCACCAAGGATGTGGTATCATAAATTTGATACATATATACGAGGACTTGGCTTCACGAGAAGCAAAGAGGATGAATGTGTGTATTTTAAATTATTTGTTGACCATGTTATTTATTTGGTCTTGTATGTGGATGATATGTTGTTGGCTAGAAATGACAATGAAGTTATCCAGGTTTTGAAGACCCAATTGTTCTCCAAATTCGACATGAAGGATCTTGGTGCTGCAAACTATATTTTGGGCATGGAAATTAAATGAGATCGCGTAAAGAGGAAGCTCTGGTTAAACGGGCGGAAGTATTTCAAGACAATATTGCATAGATTCAATATGCAGGACAGTAAACCAATGAAGGTTCCTATTCATGTAGGTGTAAATTTATCTCTTGAACAGTGTCCCAAGACACACGATGAAGAAGAGGACATGTCCCGTGTTCCATATGCAAGTGCAGTGGGTAGCCTAATGTATGCAATAGTCTGTACTGTTCCAGACATTAGACATGCAGTGGGAGTATTGAGCAGGTTTATGTCAAAACCAGGGACAGAGCATTGGAAAATAGTGAAGCAGGTTTTTAGGTATTTGCGTGGAACTAGTGATCATGGTTTGTGTTATAGGGGAAGACCAAGTTTGGGAAAAATTTTCGATATTCATGGATTTGTTGATGCAGACTAGGGTGGTGATTTAGATCAGAGAATACCTACAAGTGGGTATGTGTTTAACCTATTTGGAGCAGCAGTCATTTGGATGAGAAAAAGACAGTCTGTAGTGGCTCTTTCAACTATAGAGGCTAAATACATGGCAACCACTCATGCAAGTAAAGAGACAGTTTTGTTGTAGAGATTGTATTCTAGTAGGGGAAATGTGGAGCAAGCTATAAGGATAGACTGTGATAGCCAATGTGTAATTTTCTTGGCTAAGAACCTTGCTTATCATTCAAAGGAAAAGCACATTAATGTTGAGTATCATTTGTGAGAGATATGGTTGAGGATGAAAAGGTGTTGCTGGTAAAGGTGGACACTTTGAAGAATGTTTCAGATGCATTGACGAAGTCTGTGAGCATTGAGAAGTTCTCTTGGTGTAGAGAAACAATGGGCTTTCCATGCCTGAACCAATGACTAAGCTCTCTTGTGCCCCCCTATGGAAATAAAACAACAAGTGGGAGATTTTTGGTTGTGTGTTATATTCTTTCCACGACTAACCCCATGTGCAAAGCAGGGGGTAAGAGGGGGGGCGACAACCCCCCATTTTTTGTGTCAAGCATAGTAGGGGGATAACAGGGGGGCGCATCCCCCCTATATGGGGGAGTTTAGAGGGGGGCAGTAGCCCCCTTACAAGAGTCGTGGGGTAGCGCCCTGAGAACATTTTTTGGACCCTATATTAGGTGGGTGGACCCACCTAAGGTTTTGTGCATGGATTTTGCACATGGTTTTCAGCATGATGGTTTTTTGTCCCTGGTATTTCGTAGATCTAGTCAAGGGAACTACGGTTATGCTCTAATCAAGGGTTAATGGATTGGAGTTTATGAATGCTTAAAATATATATATATATATATCTATGTGTGTGTGTTGTAACATTGAAAGGAATATAAAGAAAATTAATTTGGTAGTCTCGGTTTTGGGATCTAGAGGAAAATCTATGTGTATATCTGTTTTCTGTTTTATGATCTCGCTATTGTTTATTTTTTGTTTTAAGAGTTCATTTGCAGATAATTTCTGTAATGGGTTAAAACCTACAGTACTTCTCAACATCATGTCGAAACTTCAGCCAATAAAAATACTTCTATATCATTTCCACTATTTTCTATACCCCAAAATGTCTGACAACCCGACTATAGTTCACTTCCCAAATCATCTTATCATGCTCGATTCGAGGAATAGAAAAGTGTACCAGGTGGCATAACAATGCATCCTAGAGGTGATAATTTGGAACTTTATTTTCTTTTAGGAGCCACTGGTATGTGTTGCTGAATTATGGATCGCTCTTGTAAAGAGTCAGCCACCCTGAAGTCTGATTCCCACAAGAGCTGAGCACAATGGTCAGAGCCATGATTAGTGGTTGGTTGAGGCAGTTTTCAACATTATTGGTGTTTCCATTCTTGTACTCAATGTTCAAATGGAACTGTTTCATGCATGTGGACCATTTCTAATGGCGATTGTTCTACAACTTCCCTTGTGTCGGTATGAACTATAGGGGTTGGTGATTTGTGTGAATGATCGTTTCCTTATTGAGAATGTAATGATTCCATTTTCGATAGGCCTACACAATGGAATACATCTCTTTGTCATAGGTGGGACACTTTCAGGCTGTGTTTGAAAGTTTCTCACTATGATATGCCACTCGATGCCCCTCCTAAGTAAGAACTGCACCAATCACATAGTTGAAGGCATCTGTCTCAATCTCAAATGGTTATTGAAGGGTCTGGTAATGTGAGCACTGGTGTAGAAAAGAGGTGATGCTTCAACTCGATTTTTTTTTTTTTGTTGGTATTCAAACCAAAAGAAATTTTCTTTCACTCCTCCCTTGACGACTTGACTCAAGGCCCAAGTGATACGAGAGAATCCCACCACGAACCTGTGACATAAGTTGTTAAGACCCAGAAAGTTGTGGAGCTCTGTTATAGTGGTTGTGGCTGGCCAATCCCGAATGAATTGTATCTTGGCTAGGTCCACATGCACACCCTGCTAATCAATGATGTACCCCATATATTGAACCTAGGTCATACCAAAAGTGCATTTCTCCAAATTGGCACACAACTTGTGTTGCCACAGGTTTTGGAGGACATGTTGAATATAGTGGAGGTGCTCTTCCCAACTCTAGTTGAAGATTATGATGTCATCCAAATACACCACCACGAATGAGTTGGTGAAGCATCGCAAGATATCTTCCATCAACCTCATAAAGGTGGTGGGGAAATTTGTCAACCCGAAAGGCATGACTAGCCATTTGAAAAGGCCCTCCTTAGATTTGGACGCAACCTTCCACACATCAGAGGGTTTGATTAGTACCTTTTGATAGTGGTAGTTCAAGTCAATATTGCTAAAATATTTGGCCCCCTTGAGTTGGTCCAGAAGTTCGTTGATCTGTGGGATTGGATACCTATTCCGGACAATGATATTTTTCAGCACCCGATAGTCAATACAGAGTCTCTAGGTGCCATCCTTATTCTGTACCAACACAATTAGGCTCCCACAAGGTGATGAGATTTTCCTAATGTGCGCTTTCTGCAACCGCTCCTGAATATGCCTCTTGATTTAATTGTTCTCTATAGCAGAGCATCGATAGATTATTCCATTGGGTAGCAGCACGCCCGGGGTTATATTGATGGAGTGCTTGACCTGGAAATGTAGATGTACCCATGTGGGTGAGGTGAAGATGCCCCTGTAATCCTCCATGAACTTATCCATCTGTTACTGTCACGTGGGAGAGCCCTATGTCAAGGTCCTAGCAACAATATTCTTCTTTCCCTGAGGACTAATCATAAGGAACAAAAGTTTCTTGGTCTAGGAAATGATCTTATTACATTTATTCGCAGTGATCAAAGAGATGGCGATAGGCGGTGCTACCTCTAGTATCATGTACAACTTGTTTCCCAAAGTAATAATAAATGTGCGAGGTCTAGACTCATACACAGCATGCAACTTCCACAAGCATGGTTGGCCAAATAATACATCACAAACTTCAAGAGGAGAAACATCATATAATACCTCATCTATGAAGGGCTTGATGTTGTAGGGTAGGATGCACTGCTAGCTGACGCAGAGATCTCGTCCTTGGTGAAGCCACCTAAGGGTGTAAGAATGCGGGTGTGTTGTGGTTAGTAGGCCTAGTTGCTTCAAAACCTCTCTTGAAATGAGGTTATTTTGGCTCCCGTTATCCACAATGAATTGCAGTGGAGAACCCTTCACCCACATATGGGAATGGAAGAGGTGCCCCTCCTCTATATTTTCGGGCTGATCCTTATGGATATTGGTGGTGGAAATGGTTGCGTTGGGCTCCACGTCAATAATATTATTCCCTTTTTCATTCCATTTTTTGGGTTTTAACTCAAAATCGAAATATGCATCTGATTCAGAAGCCTTTATCTTAACCACTAGTGACTTCTTGGAATGACACTCACTTGTGTTGTGAGTGGGGATCTTATGTAACTCACACAAATTTACCATGTCCTCCTTTGTCTTCGTGGTGTTGTTATTTTCTTGTGGCTTTGACCAATTGTCCTGGCTCACCCCGCCTTGTATTTTTCCTTTGTTCTATGGCTTGGGGGAACCTTTCCCTTGCTTTGGATTCACATATACAAAGTCTCGCTTCATCCATTTAAATTTTCGCTCGATCTTGGCAGCATATCAGAATGTTGGACCAAGCAAGGAGATGTTGAAGAACTATATTTCCTCCTAAATGTATTTGCGCCAACAACTATGGTACTTGAGCACCAAATGTTTCTCTGAATATTTGATACTCAACTTGGTGCATAAGGTATGGAATAGATTCGTCAGATCATTCACATCTTGATCAGTTTTCTACCGCAGTGTGGTCCATTGTATGTAATTGTCCTCATAGATCCCCACGGGGTAATATTATTCCTTGATGGCATATCAGAATGAATTCCAAGTGGGTGAGGATGAAAACAGTGAGGGTTATCTCTCATCCCTTTTCTCGTAGTAGGTTTCCTACCGGTCCTTGACATGGGGGGAAAATTTGAGGAGTGCAAAAGTAATATTTTCCACATTGGAAAAATAATGAACTGAAAAATATCCTTCCAGCAGATTTAACCATCTATGTACGACATATGCATCTATCTGGCCTTCAGATATGGGAATGTCAAAGTTGAAATGTACCTTAAAGGGAGTGGCGCCTCTAAAGTAACCTCCAGATGAAGATGTGTCGCTTATGGGCATCCACCAAAGGATTTTTGAAAATTTTTCCATCATCGCATTCCTTTTTTTCTTAAGCGCTTCTTCGAGGAACATTTTGAAAGGATTTCCTGCTCCCTCATATTTATTTTCTTCCTCCATGGGAGGTCGCTAGGGCTTACGAGGTTGGTCTTACAAAGGTTCAACCAGTTCGATCCCTAACTCCTAATATCCTAACCTCGTTGGGGACATGCAAATAAAAACAGAGAAAAAACATACCACTATGATACCAACGATCTGAACTTAAACAAGAATGCAACAGAATACAGATATAAACATAAATATATAGATGCGGCAAAAATAACACTTCATTTCGTTAATATCATAGAACTGAAATATCCTTATAGACATAAAGGAAATAAACTAGCTCGGGAGATGGTAGTCTATCTTTGAGAAGAGATGTGGTGGCTACATGCCTCTAAATTGTGTTACAGTGAGGCTTAAGGGACTTTTTATTTTTGAACAATAAGGGAAAACCATAAACATCCAAAACCCTAACCCCGGGAGATGGAACGCCAAGATTTTGTGGGCCCCGTTGGGGTTAGTTGGGTAGCCAAATTCCCTAGGTCGTAACTTGGTCATATTATCTCCATTTAGTGTGTACGATATCTCGTTGGAAATATCTCTCTGAGTAGTATAGGATTTTCCATAGGCTCTTTCCTACAACTATGGGCCTGCTGCGGACCTCAAAAAAATGCTTTTTAGGGGGGCAAAACCGCTCTGAAAGTTCAAGACCCAAAAAACTGCTAAAAATAGTAAATTATGCTATGAATAAGGAAAATGATGAAACCGTCTAGAGGCTTAGGTGGAATAGGCAAGTGGCCACCAATATCCACCTGGATCAGATTTACCGTATATCTCATCATTCACTGATCAAGGATTCCTAGGCCCATGGAGGCACACAAAAATTTGGCTTTACCACAATCCACAGTCTAGTTTAGGGATTACTTGGCCATGTGTTATTTCATTAAGATACCACCTCACTTAGTTTCAAAACCATCTATTAATCTAGCATAACCAAATAAGAGAAATTACCATCACACCATGACTATCTAGAAATGGAAAGGCTAGGCTGAAAAACACTATCAAACCTAGAAATACCCATTCCAATGATAGTAAGAGAACCAAATACACACATGTTGATCCATACTTATGCAGGAACACAATAAAATACAGAAATACACATAAACTTAGAGATGTGGTAGAAATAAGACTTCATTTCATTAATATCACACAACTGAAATATGCTTACAGATAGAATGGAAATAAACTAGCTAGGTCGCTGGTAGTTTATCTCTGAGAAGAGATGTGGTGGCTACAGGCCTCTGAATTATGTTACAATGAGGCTCGAAGGCCTATTTATTATTGGGAAACAATGGAAAAACCTAAATATCCAAAAACCTAACCCTAAGAGATGAAACGCCAAACTATGGGCTATGTTGGAGTAAATCGGTACATCAATTTCCCGGGGTCATAACTTTGACATACGATCTCTATTTTATGCACATGATATCTCATTAGAAAGATCTATCTGAGGACTAAAAATTCAACATGAAGGATCTTGGTGCTGTAAAATATATTTTGGGCATGGAAATTAAATGAGATCGGGTAAAGAGGAAGCTCTGGTTAAACCAAAGGAAGTATGTCAAGACAATATTGCATAGATTCAATATGCAAGACAGTAAACTAATGAAGGTTCCTATTCATGTAGGTGTAAAGTTATCTATTGAACATTGTCCCAAGACACACGAAGAAGAAGAGGACATGTCTTGTGTTCCATATGCAAGTGTAGTGGGTAGCCTAATGTATGCAATAGTCTGTACTATACCACACATTACGTATGTAGTGGGACTATTGAGCAGGTTTATGTCAAAGCCAGGGACAGAGCATTGGAAAATAGTGAAGCAGGTTTTTAGGTATTTGCGTGGCAGTAGTGACCATGGTTGATATTATAGGGGAAGACCAGGTTTGGGAAAAGTTTTATATATTCATGGATTTGTTGTTGCAGACTAGGGTGGTGATCTAGATCAGAGAATATCTACAAGTGGGTATGTGTTTAACCTATTTGGAGGAGCAGTCATTTGGATGAGAAAAAGATAGTTTGTAGTGGTTATTTCAACTACAGAGGCTAAATACATGGCAACCACTCATGCAAGTAAAGAGGTAGTTTGGTTGTAGAGATTGTATTCTAGTAGGGGATTGGTGGAGCAAGCTATAAGGATAGACTGTGATAGCCAAAGTGCAATTTTCTTGGCTAAAAACCTTGCTTATCATTCAAAAGCGAAGCACATTGATGTTGAGTATCACTTTGTGGGAGATATGGTTGAGGATAAAAGGTGTTGCTGGTAAAGGTGGACACCTTGAAGAATGTTTCAGATGCATTGACGAAGTCTGTGAGAACTAAGAAGCTCTCTTGGTGTAGAAAAACAATGGGCTTTGCAGGCCTGAACCAATGACTAAGCTCTCTTGTGCCCCTCTGTGTAAATAAAACAACAAGTGGGAGACTGTTGGTTGTGTGTTATATTCTTTCCATGACTAACCCCACGTGTGAAGCAGGGGGTAAGAGGGGGGGCAACAACTCCCCATTTTTTGTGTCAAGCGCAGTAGGGGGATCATGGGGGGTGCATCCCCCCTATCAGGGGGGTTTAGAGGGGGGCAGTAGCCCCACTACAAGAGGCGTGGGTCAGTGCCCTGAGAAGATTTTTTGGGACCCTATATTAGGTGGGCGGACCTACCTATGGTTTCGTGCATGGGTTTTTCACATGGTTTTCGGCATGATGGTTTTCTATCCCTAGTATTTCGTAGATCCAGTCAAGGGAACTACGGTTATGTTCTAATCTAGGGTTAATGGATTGGGGTTTATGAATGCTTCAAAATCTATATATATGTGTTGTAACATTGAAAGGAATATAACAAAAATTAATTTGGTAGTCCCGGTTTTGGGATCCAGGGGAAAATCTCTGCATATTTTTGTTGTATGTTTTATGATATCGCTATTATTTATTTTTTGTATTAAGAGTTAATTTGTAGATAATTTCTGTAATGGGTTAAAACCTACAGTACTGCTCAACATCATTTCGAAACTTCGGCCAATAAAAATACTTCTGCATTATTTCCACTATTTTTTATACCCCGCAATGTCCGATGAACCAACTGTAGTGTACTTCCCAAATAATCTTATCACACTCGATTGAAGGAATTGAAAAGTGTACTAGGTGGCATAAAAATGCATCCTAGAGGTGATAATTTGGAATTTTATTTCCTTCCAGGAGCGACTGGTATGTGTTGTTGAATTATGGATTGCTCTTGTAAAGAGTCGACCACCCCAAAGTCTCGTTCCCATAAGAGCCGAGCACAATGGTCAGAGTCATTATCGGTGGTTGGTTGAGGCAATTTTTAACATTATTGGGGTTTCCATTCTTGTACTAAATTTTCAAATGGAACTGTTGCATGTATGTGGACCATTTCTAATGGCGATTTTTCTACAACTTCCCTTGTGTCGGTATGAACTGTAGGGGTTGGTGATTTGTGTGAATCACCGTTTCCTTCCTCAAAATGTAATGATTCCATTGTCAGTAGTCCTACACAATGGAATACATCTCTTTGTCATAGGTGGGATACTTTCAGGCTGTGTTTGAAAGTGTCTCACTGTTATGTAACCAGCTCCAAAATAGAAGAAAAGAGATATCAACGCCTTAGAAATAAGCCACTTCGAGGGGGAAACGTCCAATACATTACATAAATGAACAATTCTTGGATGATACAATTTACAAAGCCTCCTTTCTATATATAGGAGTCCATGGGGCCATAATGTAATCCTAGTGGGCCACAATGTAATCCTAGCCGACCTAACAATAATAATTTAAGGGCACAATAATAACAAAATGGGGGTTACAAGGGTACAATAATAACAATAATGGGGTTACACTAACAATAATAAGGGACTATACTAGTAATATAGGGACCTAACATGCCCCTCTCCTTCAAAAAAGTGTTGTCCTCAACGCTTGAGTAGCTCTGGGTGCTTCTGTATAAAATTCTCATCCTCCCATGTAGAATCTTCAGTGGGTAAGTTCTTCCACTTGATGAGATACTCTGAAATTGATCGATTCCATAGTTGTGGAGTTCTTGTTTCCGTGACCGCTTCAGGTTCCAATATGATTTTTCCTTCCTCATCAAGTTCTGGAAATATTGTTTGAACTAGAAGATTCTCACCTATAACCTTCTTTAAGCATGAAACATGGAAAACTAGATGTACTTGCGAAGAAGCAGGAAGCTCCAATTTGTATGTCATAGTACCAATATTTTGCAACACCTTGTAAGGACCATAGTACTTCAGCGATAATTTATTATCCTTCTTAGCTTTATTGAGGGACATTTGTTTGTATGGTTGTAGTCGTAAAAATACCCAATCTCCTACATAAAAAAATGTCTCGCTGCGATGTTGATCTGCCTGTTGTTTCATTCGATTTTGTGCCAAATTCAAATTATCCTTTAAGAGTTGGAGAACTTCTTGCTGATGCTTGATGTGATCTTCCACTACTTGAACCTTTGAGTTTTCCCTTAAAAATGATGTGATGGATGGTGGATGATATCCATAAAGTGCCATAAATGGGGTTTTTTTTGCTGCAGGATCGAAGGAAGTGTTATACTACCATTCAGCGAAAGGTAACCACTTGACCCATTGTGTTTGTTTATCAGATACAAAACAAAAAAGATATCCTTCCAAACATTTATTTACTATCTCAGTTTGACCATCAGATTGAGGATGATAAGATGAGCTATGATCTAATTGAGTACCCAAACAAGAAAATAACTCCGTCCAAAAATTTCCAGTAAAAATGGGATCTTTGTCGCTCACAATAACCCTTGGGCTTCCATGTAGCTTTTGAATTCTATCCATAAATGTAGTAGCAATTGTACTTGCTTTAAATGGATGAGATAATGCACAAAGTGTGCATACTTGGTAAGTCTATCAACTACCACCATGATGACACTCTTTCCTTCGGACTTAGGTAAACCTGTGATAAAATCCATTGAAATCTCCTCCCAATGTTGACTTGGAATGGATAAAGGTTGCAGAAGTCTCGGGGTCTTAATTGTTTCCACTTTATTCTGCTGGCAAACCAAACATTCCGCCACAAATTTTTGAATATTAGATTTAAGGACATCCCAAAAAAATTATTTCTTCACCCTGTGGTAAGTTTTAAAAATCCTAAGTGTCCTGCTAAAGGAGAAGTGTGCAATTCCAGAAGAATCTTTTGTTTTAGTTGGGAATTCTTACAAAGATATAAGCGATCTTTGTACCATAAGGAATTATTTTTCCAACTAAATGTATCAAATTTACTAGGATCTTGCTGCAACTTTTGAATGAGTGTCCATACATCTTTGTCCTTCTTCCATTCATCTCTTGCTTCAATTATCCAATCTGGTTGGATAATAGAAATGGCACAAAGCAATGCTTCCACCTCTTCATTCTTTCTTGAGAGTGCATCTGCAACAACATTAAGCTTTCATTTTTTGTACATTATTTCAAAGTCATAACCCAACATCTTTGTGACCCATTTTTGCTGCTCTTCTGAAGATAGTCTTTGCTCCAAAAAGTGTTTAAGACTATCATGTTCAGTTTTTACCTTGAAATGTCTTCCCATTAGGTAAGTTTGCCATTTAATTAGTGCATGCAGTATTGCTAACATTTCCTTCTCATAAATAGGTTTATGCAAATACTTTCCTTTGATTGGATGGCTTTCAAAAGCAATGGGTCTTCCTTCCTACATTAAAACCGCACCAATTCCATTTCCTGAGGCATCACATTCCACAATAAATGTTTTTCTGAAGTCTGGCGTAGCTAAGACCGGTGCTAGGCACATTGCCTCTTTAAGATGTTCAAAGGCCTTAGTTGCTTCAGGAGTCCATGAAAATGCATCTTTCTTCAATAATGTTGTTAGAGGTGCTGCTATTCTCCTATAATTCTTAACAAACTTGCGATAATACCCTGTTAACCCGAGAAATCCTCGCAACTACTTTATGGTTGTGGGGACTTTCCATTCCTTAATAGCTTTAATTTTGTTAGGGTCTACCTTAACACCCTCGTGAGATACAATATGACCCAGATATTCCACCTCTTGTACTCCAAAGAAACATTTGGATGTTTTGCATATAATTGTTTCTCCTGCAATAGTTTGAGCACCCTGTCAACATGTTCAACATGATCCTTCCAAGACCTGCTGTAGATTAGTATATCATCAAAAAATACTAGCACAAATTTTCTAAGGAAGGGTCTGAAAATGGAATTCATCAACCCTTGAAATGTAGAAGGTGCATTGGTAAGGCCAAAGGCATGACCAAAAATTCATAATGACCCTCATGAGTTCGAAATGCTGTTTTTGGAATATCTTCAGTCTTCATTCTAATTTGATGATATCCTGAACGAAGATCCAACTTGGTAAAATAAATTGCTCCATGTAATTCATCCAGTAATTCATCAATCACAGGAATGGGAAATTTATCTTTAATGGTGAGCTTATTGAGCTCCCTATAATCCGGACACATTCGCCATGATTCATCCTTCTTGTGTACCAATACTACAGGAGCAGAGAAAGAACTTTGACTAGGTTGAATTATACCCGCCTCTAACATTTCTGCAATCATACGTTCAATTTCGCTCTTTTGGAAGTAAGGATGTCTATAAGGCCTGATGTTTGGAGGAACACTTCCTGGAATCAAATGAATAGCATGATCATGATCACGAATAGGTGGGAGTCCTTTGGGAGTTTCAAACACCTTGGAATGATTGTCCAAGACTTGTTGGAGAACTGCAGAAATAGATGATTTTGATGTCGGAACTTCTAGTGAGCATAATTGTGCAATTACGCCTCGTTGTTCTTTCTTTAGAAGCTTTGTCATGACATTAAAGCTTATTATCCTTCCCGGCTTCCCTTCAATACCCCGTAATTCGACTTCCTTTCCTTCTGAAAAAAATTTCAAGAAAAGTTCTTGAAAATTAAAAACTACCGTCCCCAAAGATTGTAACCATTGTACTCCTAGTACAACATCAGCACCTCCCATAGGAATGGAAAGCATTGGACTATCAATACATATTCCCCCATAGTTAGCTTGATATTATGGCATTTTCCAGAGCAATTTATAGTTCCTCCATTTGCAACCATCACTTGACATTCTGGTGCTGGGTATAGGAAACAATTTAATTCCTTGGCTACCTTATAATGAATAAAATTATGGGTGCTACCTGAATAAATCAACACTATTACCTTTTTCTTCTTGATTTTTCCTTGTATCTTGAGAGTTTGAGGAGTGGTAATTCCTGCCAGTGCATTACACGATATGGTCGGATTCATTTCTTCCTCTTCTAGGGCTGGTTCCTGGTGTATATCCTCTTCTTGTTCATTTCTTCTTCCTCTTCACAATCTATGTAAAATAATTTCTTCTCAGCACACTTATGACCTTTAGTGTATTTGCTATCACAACTGTAGCAAAGCCCTTTTGCTCTTTTTTCTTCCAATTGTTGCGGTGTCAACCTTGTAGGTTGTGGAAATCTAGGCATATCAACACTTCCTTCTTTATAGAATTGAGTGGTAGGCTTCCTTGTCGCCATAATTTTACATTCAACTTTTCTTGCCAACCTGAATGCCTTCTCCAATGAATCAGGTTCCAAAACGCGAACTTCATGTTGGATGTTATCCTTTAAAGTGCCTAGGAAGAGATCAATCCTGTGTCCCTCTGGAATATCAGTTATCCTTATATTCAATTTTTGGAAGTCCTCAATGTGCTGCCCCACTAAACCCTTTTGTTTGAGATTTATCAATTGGGTAAAGAAGGTGTTGCTCTTTGTATCCTCATAATGTGCTATCATTTCCTCCGTAAAAATTGACCAAGTGACAATTTTTTTACGGAAACAAAGCCATCGATACCATACAAATGTATTTTGTTCTAAATGTAAAGTTGCAATGCGTACCTTTTGTGTGTTTTGCACGTTATGGAGATCAAAATATTGCTCCATCTGTAGTATCCATGTTACAAGATCCTTTCCATCAAACTTCCTCATATCCATCTTTGGAATATGGTGGTTCTTCCCGCCAACATTAGAGTTTATGAAATCACAATTAACATTTATTTTGTTCTCATCATGAGGTTCTTCTACTATCTTTTCACCATTAGGAAACCTTTCTTGTATCAACTTTGTCAAACCTTCGATGTCTGCTTTGAGATCATTCTTCATGCTTTCCATGTTGTATTTCATGTCATCCATCATAGCTTCCATGCCATCCATCTTAGCTTCCACACCTTTCTTCAAAACTTCCATTTCATTTTTTGTCGCTCTTTGCGAGAGTGAAATTTGTTGCACTTGCTCTTGTAATTTTGATAGATCATGTTGCAATTCTTCATCTTCATGAGTCATAGTAGAGCCTTCTGAAGGCTTAATGGGTGTTGAATTATTTTTACGGGACATCTTTTAGAACCCAATACTGATATCTATTCTACAATATGCCCTTGGAATCAATTCAAATTGATTCTTCAAACAAGACTTATGCAATTCGGAAAACAATACACACCTTTTCTTGCTTTTGAAGAGCTCGATATTGAAATTGGATTATCTATATGATTGCAGCACTTCAATATCTGAATTTAGGTACCGATGTAGCCCTCTAAATTATCTTTCGAATTCCATAGTTCTGATCTGATTTTGATTCTCCAAGACAAAGTTGTGTCCAGTCTCCCACAATGAGCTAATTATGGACTGGTTCAGTAGATCTAACTTTTACGACTTTCCACGTGTCACTGTTTCGTTATTTGTCTCTGAAATTGATAGCCAAGAAACTACAGTCTGTTTTCTTGTGACCACTTTTTACGGCACTCCAATCCGATGCCCAAAGAGAGAGTTATTGAACTTTTCCCACGATCACCTCTTTGAGACAAAATTCAGGAGCCTGAAAAAGCACTACCTTCCATAGATCATATCTCGAAAAATATTGTGAACCAAGCTCTGAAATTTTTTGACGAATTTCCTCAGGATTTCACCTTCATGCCATATGAATTTCAGATTCTGAACCTTTGTAGAATAAAAATTATAGCGCAAATTCCATGATGACCTGTTTTGGAGCCTGAAAAAAGACCTAATTTCCACAGATCATATCTCCGAAAATATTGCGAACCAAGCTCTGAAATTTGTAGAGAATATTCCTCAGGATTTCAGCTTCGCACCCTAAAAATTTCCACTTCTGAAACTTCGTATAAAAAAATTTATAGTGAAAATTCCACGATGACCTATTTGGAGCAGCAAAACCCTAGAATCCAAAGCTCTGATACCAAATGTTGTGTAACCAACTCCAAAAATAGAAGAAAAGAGATATCAACGCCTTAGAAATAAGCCACTTCAAGGGGGAAACCTCCAATACATTACATAAATGAACAACTCTTGGATGATACAATTTACAAAACCTCCTTTCTATATATAGGAGTCCATGGGGCCATAATGTAATCCTAGTGGGCCACAATGTAATCCTAGCTGACCTAACAATAATAATTTAAGGGCATAATAATCATAACAAAATGGGGGTTACAAGGGTACAATAATAACAATAATTGGGTTACACTAACAACAATAAGGGACTATACTAGTAATATAGGGACCTAACACTCACTGTGATATGCCACTGGATGCCCCTCCTAAGTAAGAACTGCACCAATCACATAGTTGAAGGCATCAGTATCAATCTCAAATGGTTGTTAAAGGGTCTGGTAATGTGAGAATTGGTGCAGAGAAGAGGTGATGCTTCAACTCAATTTTTTTTTTTTGTTGGGATTCAAACCAAAAGTACTTTTCTTTCACTCCTCCCTTGATGACTTGACTCAAGGGCCAAGTGATACGAGAGAATCCCAACACGAACCTGTGATAAAAGTTGTTAAGACCCAGAAATTTATAGAGCTCTATTATAGTGGTTAGGGCTGGCCAATCCCGAATGAATTGTATCTTGGCTAGCTCCACATGCACACCCTGCTCATCAATGATGTACCCCATATGTTGAACCTAGGTCATACCAAAAGTGCATTTATCCAAATTGGCACACAACTTGTGTTGCCACAGGTTTTGGAGGACATGTTGAATATAGTGGAGGTGCTCTTCCCAACTCTGGTTGAAGATTTTGATGTCATCCAAATACACCACCACAAATGAGTTGGTGAAGCGTCGCAAGATATCTTCCACCAACCTCATAAAGGTGGTGGGGGAATTTGTCAACCCGAAAGGCATGACTAGCCCTTTGAAAAGGCCCTCCTTGGATTTGAAGGCAACCTTCCACACATCAGAGGGTTCGACTAGTACCTTGTGATAGTCGTAGTTCAAGTCAATATTGATGAAATATTTGGCCCCCTTGAGCTAGTCTAGAAGGTCATTGATCCATGGGATCGGATACCTATTTGGGACAATGATATTTTTTAGCACCCGATAGTCAATACAGAGTCTCCAGGTGCCATCCTTCTTCTGTACCCAACACAATTAGGCTCCCACAAGGTGATGAAGTTTTCCTAATGTGCGTTTTCTGCAATCGCTCCTGAATATGCCTCTTGATTTAATTTTTCTCTAAAACAAAGCATCAATAGATTGGTCCATTGGGTAGCAGCACACCCGGGGTTAGATCGATGGAGTGCTTGACCTGGAAATGTAGATGTACCCATGTGCGTGAGGTGAAGATGCCCCTGTAATCCTCCATGAACTTGTCCAGTTGTTATTGTCACGTGGGAGAGCCCTAGTGAAGGTCCTAGGAACAATCTTCTTCTTTCCCTGAGGACTAATCATAAGGAAAAAAAAATCTCGGTCTAGGAAATGATCTTATTGCATTTCTTCGCAGTGATAAAAGAGATGGCGATAGGCGGTGCTACCTCTAGTATCATGTACAACTTGTTTCCCAAATTAATAAAAGTGTGAGGCCTAGACTCGTACATAGCATGCAACTTCCACCAGTATGGTTGGCCAAATAATACATCACAAACTTCAAAAGGAGAAACATGATATAATGCCTCATCTATGAAGGGCTTGATGTTGTAGGGTACGATGCACTGCTAACTGACGCAGAGATCTCGTCCTTGGTTGAGCCACCTAAGGGTGTAAGAATGCGGATGTGTTTTGGTTAGTAGGCCTAGTTGCTTCAAAAGCTCTGTTGAAATGAGGTTATTTTGGTTCACATTATCCACAATGAACTGCAGTGGAGAACCCTTCACCCACATCTGGGAATGGAAGAGGTGCCCCTCCTCCTCTGGATCTTCGAGCTCATCCTTATGGATATTGGTGATTGAAATGGTTGTGCTGGGCTCCATGTCAATAATATTCTTCCCTTTTTCATTCCATTTTTTGGGTTTTGACTTGGAATCAATACATGCATCTAATTCAGAAGCCTTCATCTCAACCACTAGTGACTGCTTGGAATGACACTCACTTGTGTTGTGAGTGGGGATCTTATGGAACTCACACCACTTGACCATGTCCTCCTTTGTCTGCGTGGTGTTGTTCTTTTCTTGCGGCTTCGGCTAGTTGTCCTAGGTCACCCCGCCTTGGATTTTTATTTTGTTCTATGGCTTAGGGGAACCTTTCCCTTACTTTGGATTCACATATACAAAGTCTCGCTTCATCCATTTAAATTTTTGCTCGATCTTGGCAGCATATCGTCATGCTAGACCAAGCAAGGAGATGTTGAAGAACTATATTTCCTCCTAAATGTATTTGCGCAAACAAATATGGTACTTGAGCAACAAATGTTTCTCCAAATATTTGATACTCAACTTCGTGTGCAAGGTATGGAATAGATTCGTCAGGTCATTAACATCTTCATCCCTTTTCTACCGCGGGATGGTCCATTGTATGTAATTGTCCTCGTAGATCCTCATAGGGTAATATTGTTCTGTGATGGCATATCAGAATGAATTCCAATTGGGTGAGGCTGAAAACAATGAGGGTTATCTCTCATCCCTTTGTTCACAGTAGGTTTCCTATCGGTCCTTGACATGGGGGAAAATTTGAGGAGCGCAAAAGTAATATTTTCTGTATTGGAAAACTAATGAACTGAAAAAATATCCTTCCAGCAAATTTAACCATCTATATACGACATATGCATCTATTTGGCCTTTAAATATGGGAATGTCAAAGTTGAATTGTACCTTAAAGGGAATGGCGCCTCTAGAGTAACCTCCGGATGAAGATGTGTTTCTTGTGGGAATCCACTAAAGGATTTTTGAAAAGTTGTCCATCATCGCGTTCCTTTTTCGCTTAAGCGTTTCTTCGAGGAAAATTTTGAAAGGATTTCCTGCTCCCTCATCTTTATTTTCTTCCTCCATGGGAGGCCATTGAGGCTTACGATGTTGGTCTTGCAAAGTTTCAACCAATTTGATCCCTAACTCCTAGCATCCTAACCTCGTTGCGGATATGCAAAGAAAAATATAGAAAAAATGTACCACTATGATACCAATGATCTGAACTTAAACAAGAATGCAACAGAATACATATATAAATAGAAATATAGAGATGCAACAAAAATAACATTTCATTTCGTTAATATTATAGAGTTGAAATATCCTTATAGACATAAAGGAAATAAACTAACTCAGGAGATGGTAGTCTATCTATAAGAAGAGATGTGGCAGCTGCATGCCTCTAAATTGTGTTATAGTGAGGCTTAAGGGACTTTTTATTTTTGAACAATAAGGGAAAACCATAAAGATCCAAAACCCTAACCCCAGGAGATGGAATGCCAAGATTTTGTGGGCCCCGTTGGGGTTAGTTGGGTAGCCAAATTCCCTAGGTTGTAGCTTGGTCATATTATCTCCATTTAGTGTGTATGATATATCATTGGAAATATCTCTCTGAGTAGTATAGGATTTTCCATAGGCTCTTTCCTACAGCTATGGGCCTGCTGCGGACCTCAGAAAAATTCTTTTAGGGGGTCAAAACCACTCCGAAAGATCAAGACCTGAAAAACTGTTAAAAATAGTAAATTATGCTATAAATAAGGAAATGATGAAACAAATTAGAGGCTTAGGTGGAATAGGCAAGTGGTCACCAATATTCACCTGGATCAGATTTACCGTATATCTCGTCATTCACCGATCGAGGATTCCTAGGCCCATGGAGGCACACAAAAATTTGGCTTTACCACAATCCACAGTCTAGTTCAGGGATTACTAGGCCATGTGTTCTTTCTTTCAAATACCACCTCACTTAGTTTCAAAACCATCTAGTAATCTAGCATAACCAAATAAGATAAATTACCATCACACCATGACTATCTGGAAATGGAAAGGCTAGGCTGAAAAACACTATCACACCTGGAAATACCTATTCCAATGATAGTAAGAGAACCAAATACACACATGTTGATCCAGAATTATGCAAGAACACAATAAAATACAGAAATACACATAAACATAGAGATGTAGCAATAATAAGACTTCATTTCATTAATATCACATAACTGAAATATGCTTACAGATAGAATGGAAATAAACTAGCTAGGTCGCTGGCAGTTTATCTCTAAGAAGAGATGTGGTAGCTACAGGCCTCTGAATTGTGTTAAAATGAGGCTTGAAGGCCTATTTATTATTCAGAAACAATGGAAAACCATAAGCATCCAAAAACCTAACCCTAAGAGATGAAACACCAAACTATGGGCTCTGTTGGGGTAAATTGGTACATCAATTTCCCGGGGTTGTAACTTTGACATACGATTTCTATTTTACACACATGATACCTCGTTAGAAAGATCTATCTGAGGACTAAAAATTTTGATAGAGGATGTCAAGTAAACAACTATTATTTACGTATAAGTGATTTTCCCCAAAAAACGTCGTTTAAGGCCTCAAAATGGCTCTGGAAGTTCAGGCCCCGAAAACTGCAAAAATTAGTAAATTGTGCTATAGTTAAGGAAATTAAAAAACTGAAAGAAAAAATGGTGGGGGTCCAAGTGGAATAGGTAGGTGGCCACCAATATCCACCTAGATCATTCCTCCCCCCGTAGGAAGTAATGGTCCCCATTGCGTTGAGTTCCTCCATGAGATGAGGAAACTTCTGCTAAACTTGGTCCGTGGTTAACCACTTGCCCCAATGAAGGAGTTGGCCTACTTTGACAACTCGATATAGCTAGATCCTCTACTGGCGGGAGTTCTTGATCTTTGTTTCCATGATCCAATAAGTTCAGGATTTTTCCATGCAGTCCGGGTTTAACTCTTTTGGTGTGAGTTGTTCTACCATGTCAAATGTGTCCAATGGAGGTGGAAAGTAGGGCCGAAGGCAGTCCACATTGAATACTAGGTTCAAACAAAGGAATGGTGGAATATTAAGCTTGAATGCATTGTCCCCTATAGCCTTGGAAATGGTGTATGGACCATATCTGAGTGAGAGAATCTTAAAGTGGGGTCTAGCAAGGCACTCCTTTTGCAAATGTAGCCACACTTTATCACCCACTTGAAAGTTGTGTGGTACCCAATGTTGATCATGTCACTGCTTATATTTAGCATTAGATCTGTCCAATATGTCATGAACCTGTTGGCAGATGTGTTCAATGCATTCAACGAAGTTGTTCACCTTGTTAGCTTTAGACTGGATATGAGCCAAATTGGCTTGAGTAGCTACAAATGGCATGGATACGTCAATGGGACATAGTGGTTGGATTCCCAAGCCCACCTGAAAGGGGATGTGGCTGGTTGAGATGTGGAGGGCCTGATTATAGTTGTGGAATATATAGGGGAGGCTCTCATCCCATGTGTGTGGATCCTTTGAGTTGCACATGCGCAGAATGTGTGTGATCATCCTGTTGACGACCTTTGTTTGGCCATCAGTTTGGGGATGGAAAGTTGTGGAATTGGTGAGCTTGGTGTCCAGCATGTACCAACTTCCCTATCACATCAATCCATTGCTTTGAAAGGGCACTACACTTCTTTGAAAAGGCTTGATGTGGTAGGGAAGGCGACACTACTGGCTGACGAGGAGGTCTCATCCTTGGTGAAGCCACCCGATGGTGTATTATTATGGGTATGATGTGGTCAGAAAGCCAAACCACTTCATGACCTCTACTGAAATGAGGTTCTTTTCACTCCCACTATCGACAATGAACTGCAACGAGGAACCCTTTACCCACATCTGGGAATGGAAGACGCTCTCCTCATCCTTTGGATCTTTTGGTTCCTCCTTCTAGATCTTTATGGTGGAAACAATGGCGTTGAGCTTCACATCGATAATTTGATTCCCTTTATCACTCCCCTTATGTAATTCTGATTCAGAGTCAGAGCATGCATCTGATTTAGAAGCCTTCAGCTCAGCCACCAGTGACTGCTTGGCCTGAAATTCACTTGTGTTCTGAGTGGAGCTCTTATGGAACTCACACCACTTTCCCATGTCCTTCTTTGTCTTCGTTGTATTTTTATTTTCTTGCAGCTTTGGTAGGTTATCCTAGGTCGCCCCTGTTAGAAACTCTATATATGAAAGAGCAATGGAACATATAAAATATGTGGAAACACAAACACAGAAAACATATAAAACAAGAGAGACATAGATATACATGGTTCACCCAATTTGGGCTATGTCCACCCCGAACAGCTAGTCCTTCCTTTATAATATCCAGCAAGATGAAGACACACAGCCTATAGTAGATCCAGTGTAATATTCTCTACTTTCTCTCACAATCCCCCCTTTTGTTTCTCACTCATAATACACATACATACACAGCCGCAATACAATACCCTCATGCCAAATGAGGGGTTTCCTTCTAGGGGAAAAAAACCCTACATTAAACATAACTTCTACTGTCAGACCATCTGCCTAATGAATGACCTATATTGACTACGAAATTACAATATTTTACAAGGCAATTTTACATCTGTTTTTAACTTTGGGGGCACTGCCCTCGAAATCCCCACCGGGGGACCGCTAGCCCCCAGTTGCCCAGCATGGAGGGATGTACAGTCTTCCTGGGGTATACATCTGGCTTAAACAAAGAACTCTGAATCAAGATTAAAATCAGGCTCCACACCTAACAATCTCCCACTAGGAGACTGATTGTAGCAACTCCACCTGTAATATCCCAAATTAGGAAAAATAGGAATATAAAACATAAGGCTGGATAATGCAGTAAAATATCTATACATCAACATGAGAAGATCATAGAGCTAATTTATTAGATATTATAGCAGATAAATGAGTACAAGATCTTGAGGAAAAAGACACCCAAGCTAGGAAAAACAAGCCACAAATGACTTAGTACATAAAATATGAAATAATGCTGCTATAAAAAATGCTAGAAGGCCATGACTGCACAGTCCTATGGAGAATAACTGCAAAGTAAAACTAAAATTACATAGAACTGTTGATATAATGTTGATAAAATGTCGAGATCAGAGATCTAGGCTCTCTAGCATAATTCCAAGACAACCCATAAGGGGTTTCCATAATTACACAATATAAAAATTGCAGCCCTAGGGCTGATTTATGCATTGAAACTGAATAAATGTTGGGAGGTAGTTGATATGATGTGAAAATTGTTGATACTCCTCCCTAATGATCTTCCAGATGAAGGGTTGCTCCCCTCACTGGAAAACAAACTCAAAAACTTGGGTACTTAACCCTCCACTACCACTGCCCTCCAAAATAACACAATTCCTGAAGGAGATTGTGCTGCTTAAGATGGCTGAAGCTTGGTGTTTGGTCAATTTAATGTCTTAAATTGCTAGCATAAATTATCGACCAAGGTTAGTAATTTGATGAAGTGTGGTGCACTATATATGCTTAGATAACCTTCTTTCTTACTTCTTTGTGTATGTTTTATATTGTTTTGGGGGTTTTGTATCTTATATCTAAATTTTAAGAATTGAAATTGGTCTAAGAAATGAAATCTATGCTTCTCGATGAAATGTTTAAATGCTAGTGAATAACCAAATCTAAATGAATTTTAATGATGAAAACTAATTCTTAAAGAAGGAAGAAAAGGAAATGTTGTTTTTATTCTAAGAAAAGGGATTGAATTACAAATTACTTTTAATGAAATGAATGAAATATGAAATCTAAAACAAGGAAGAAAATGAAATGTTAATTAACTAATCTAAATTGCATAAAAATAAATCAAACTTTGAATGGTTAAAATGTTAGATTTATCTAGGCCGACAAAACATCTATGAATGGTATCTAATTGATTTAAAGTAGAGCACTATTCTAAATGTAATTGCATTCAAATGACAAAGATGAAGTAATTTTCTACCTTATCCCTTCAAAGATTTAATTCGATAAACACAGAGCATTTGATCTATTTTAAAACACAATTTTAATCTAACTCTGTGATAGTTTAAATCTAAGAATGTTTGAAAGTTAAATTTAATCTAATTATATTCCATGGACTGAAAGAATAAATTATATTGCTAAGAACTTAAATGACAGTGTTGACTGAAATCAAAAGCAAGTGCAAAGCATGTTTTAAAATAAAACTAAGATTTTTGTAAGACCAAACGTCCAAATATTATCAAATTGGAAAATGACAGAGTCACTTTCTTAAGATGAATTAGCAATATTACATAGTCAACTGGAGATGAAAATAACTAATTTTAGAAATCATGCATGAAACTAAACTATAAAACAATAAGCATTTTAAACTATGAAATAACAGGAATATGACTATAAAAATAATGTGAATTTAACTATGATTGACATGAGTAAAACTACGAATCAAGAGGAATTTAAATGACAGAAATTAAACTACAAAAAAATTAAGAAAAAACTCCTTTCCCTGTAAGGGCCCTTTGCAACCGAATGAGCTGAAAATCTACGTAGACTATGCGTGCATCAAAAGATTTGGAACTGGTCTTCTTGTTAGCAAAACAAAGTTTGAAAGCATACACTGAATTATCATAAAAATTAGGTTGTTTCCTAATTTCAATAGGCTGGTATTTATACAGGTTTTGGATTTAACTATTTGAGGCATTTCTGCCTATAGATAGCAAATAAAACTGAAATTAGAAGCAAATTATTCATAGCTATCTCTCAATTTGCTAGGTCAGAAAAAATCGAGAGTACTTTGTCCGTTGATCTAGTTGTTTGACCGATCTTGACCGCGAGAATAGGCATGATTCATCTTTGAATTCAAACAGGTAAGTGCGATGAGATCCATGTGTGGATCATTCCTGAGATACCCATATGACCCGCTTTCTCAATTTCTTTTCAAAACTTGTCAAACAATAACGATGGTTGCAGAAAGAAATATTAGCTACAAAATTGCACGCATTCTGTAGCCAATTATAGAAATTGATCAAAATAATAAGAAACATCATAATATAAAGTAAAGATCATCTAAATTCCTTCTCTGATGTGGAACAAGTGAATTATCACTGATTCAATTCATGAGTTTGTGAAAAAGGAAGAAGAAATGATGAAAGAGGGTGTCAAATTAAGAACACTTTTGAGGTTCAACATACCCCCACTAAGAGACCATTGCATGTCCTCATGCAATTCCCAAAATTGTGAGCCTTCACCTTCTACTGCATTTGTTTTGATACGTTTGCCAATACATCCAACTTCCTCTTATTTTCTCTCCTTGAAGTGATTGTCATTCTTGGTTTCTTCATTAGGAGTTTGTACTTTAGGCTGATGAGTTTCCTGTTCAAAGATTTATTATTTTTCTTTAGTTCGTTTTTATTTCTATACAACAACCCCAAATGTAAGATAGTGTTGTCACTACTAACCTTCTCCAAGTGATTCTACTCCTTCAAAGTTTCATTTTCTTGTTTAATGTGCTTGTTCAGTATCTATAGCTCATAGATTTCTTGCTTCAAGGTGTTCACCAGAGGTTCTTGTGGACTGATAGGTTGCTCTTAGATACTTGGATTTGCTTCTACATGTCTTTTCTCCAATGACTCGATATAGTAACATATCTCTTACTGTGCTGGGTCAATTTATGGGGACTTTCTGCTTGGACTGTGTATAGGACTATGTACACGAGAGTGTATAGGACCGTGTGCAAGAGAAGCAGTAATGGGCGATGGCTCTTGAGATTCTTCATATAAATTAGCAAACTTTGCTTCCTGTGGTGGTGTCTTCTTCAAAGGTTTACGAAGTCTAAAGCTTCTCCTTGTCGGTGGAGGGCTTAAAATTTATGAGCTGGTAACTTTTCCCTTTTCCTTTACATTGCTTCTCTTCTTGACTCCACTTTGTTTCTTATTTTTCATTAACTCTGCAATGGTGAGTTATTCTTCTTTCTATGGTTGAGGTGAGGATTTCTCCTCAATGCATCTATCAACCGTCTCCTTCTACTTCTTCTGGTTTTATCATCCTTAGGCTATTCTGGTGCTTTATCTTGAAAGTGATTTTTGATTAGGAAACTTTCCCAGGAGTCTCCTATACTCTTTAGATGGAATGCAATGATTATATTTATTAATCCATGATGATGCATGGTATTGTCTATGAATTGGACTCTTTTCTGATTATTTGCTAACATCTTCTTTAGATTTTTCAATAGGAAGTATGGGAAGTTTATTTCTCCATCCTCCAAGAAATTCATTAATAGTCCGGTGTGGTAAACAAACATACATCCAAATCTACCTTTGCAAGTAACATTTTTTTGTAAAATTAACAACATATTTCTCCATTTGTTTTTGAGTGTCAAATTGGGAATTCCTTTTTTATAAACTGTATTGTCCATACCTGGACTCTTCAAAAAAAACTTTCCATTCTTCGCTGTGAATTTCCCTATTCTTGAACCATCTCTCACCAGTTTTCAGAATTTTTGTGCCTTCAGCTATGAAGGCTTCTGTCACTGAGAATTTTATGTCCCCAATTTCAACCTCTGTCCTGTTGAAATATATTGTAAAGGAATTGGCGACCTCTTTATGGAACATGTCGAATTTCTCTATGAATTGGAGCCATTGCACCTTTTGCAACATTTCCTTTACCTAAGGATAACCTTCCATGAATTTTGATCCCACATGTTTGGTTCTCACTATTAGACCCATGTATCTCTTGTGAGGAGTTTCTCCTTTAGAACTGTTCTTCTTTGATCAAGTGGATTGAGGGTTTGGCTCTAAGTTAAGGGTGTAGAGAGTTTGTAAAGAGGTATAAGTAAAACAGATACTCGACGAGGGTTTAGGAACGTGGATGAGTGGGTTACGGAAATGAGATATGACCATTAATCATTAATGGATGAAATTGGTCTTGATTATTATGAGATATGATACGGATGCAGTGGTTGGATTATGGAATTGTGGTGTTAATCGAATACAATCAGTTCTAATGATGAAATATTGAGGTGGAAGCATGTGATCATCTAAATTATATACACTAATGTTTTTGGTCTAATTATTTAAGAAAAATTTGTAACATACCTTGGAACTAACCTTTGTTGATCTTCTTTTTGTGTTGATTCTTCAAGTGTCTTTTCAGCATGATATTCAATGGAGCCTTCAATTACTTCCATTTAGTATGTTCTACTTCAATAGGATGTAAAAATGTAATAGAGATGCAGAATGTGATGACAACTGCAGATTATTCTAGGAGCTACAAAATTGTAGCAATTTTGTAGCTACTTTTATTACTTTAGGAAAAGAAACGGAACAATGAATTTGAAATTTTTAGAATGGGAGAAAATATAAGATGTTAGAACTCTGATTTTCATCTTGTATTTTTTGTATAAGGATGCCAATCATTGATTGATATTAATACTTATACAATATTTTAATTTTTTTTAATTATATATATATATATATATATATATATATATATATATATATATATATATGAAAAGTAAAAAGAAGACTAAGTTGGAGAAGAAGAAGGATTCTTCTTCACCAACTTCATATCAGTATTGTCTTGAAATTTTTTGATAAATTCCTCTTTTGTAACTGGCTTATTATAGAATTTTAATCGATGTCCATTCACAAGAAGAGGTACCTTTTCTTCATCAATTGTCCTTATCCTGAATGCTCCATTGTTAAAGACTTTTTCAATCCCATAAGGCCCAAGCCAATGAGTCCGAAATTTTCCTTCGAATTCCTTGAACTTTGAATGGAACAAAAGTGGCCAATTTCCTGCTTGAAACTTTCTATGTTTTATGTACTTATCATGCCATCTGAACCTTTGTTTTTGGATTAGGTTTTTTCTTTGAACTACATCTTTCCTTATCTCATCAAGCTCATTAAGTTGCTCCATTCTGTGCTTTTGGGCTTGTGATAAATCAAGTCCCAATATGACTGCTATCTTGAAGGTTTTGATCTGAAATTCTATAGGAAACAAGACTTGCTTCCCGTAAACAAGTTCATAGGGAATATGTCCTATTGTATTCCTCCATGTAGTCTGGTAGGCCCATAAGGCTTCAGGAAGCCTATCTACCCAATCCTTCCTATGTAGACGTACAGTCTTTGTGAGGATTTCTTTCATCACTTTATTGGTGGACTCCACTTGTCCATTTTCTTGTGGATGATATGGAGTAGAATTTCTATGTTTGACCTTATATTCATCCACAATATTCTGCACCACCTTAGATGTAAACTGAGATCCCTGATCTGTCACAATTTCCCTTGGGACACCAAAACGAGTGAAAATGTCCTCAAAGAGAAATGAAGCTACAACATTTTCATTAGTAACAGATTGTGCTTTAGCCTCTACCAATTTAGTGACATAATCAGTGCAAACCAAAATGCATCTCTTTTGTTTTAATGGTGGATTGAGTGGTCCAACAAAATCCAAGGCCCATTTTTCAAATGGTTCGATGAGTACCTGAGGTTGTAAGGGTATTTCATCGGTAGGAACATGTTTCCCCATTCTTTGATAACTGTCACACTTTTTGACATACTCCTTGACATATTTAAATATGGATGGCCAATAATATCCTAAATGAAGGATTTTATAGGTAGTCCTCTTATCATCAAAGTGTCCTCCAAAATATTCATCGTGGCATGCTTTCAGAATTTCAGGAATTTCATCTTCTCGAACACATCTTCTGATGATGAGATATGGACCTGTTTTATATAATTCATCATTAACCCATGAGTATAATGCACTTTTTTGAATTATTCTTCTTTTCTCTCTAGGAAACAAGTATGCTAGTAATTTTCCTATAGTTAAATAGTTAGCAATATCTGCAAACCGTGGAGATTTAGTAGATATTGCAAAGAGATATTCATCACGAAAATTATCCTCTATTGGAGTATCATTATTTTTGTTTTGAATTCTAGACAAGAAATTTGAAAGAATATTTTGTTTTCCAGGATGGTCTAGAATGGTGATGTTAAATTATTGCATGAGTAATAACCATCTTGTGATTCTACTATTAGTGATAGATTTATTCATTAAGTACCTAATTGCAGAATGATATGTGTGAATAAAGGTTTCATAGCTGGTGATGTAGTGTCTAAATTTGTTAATAGGATGAACAACAACTAGAATTTTTGTTACTTATAGTGTAATTTAACTCAGCAGGAGTCAAATTTTTACTTGTTTAATAGATGGCATAGGGGATCAAATATTTTTGTCCTTATACAACTACCAGAGTTGTATCTGAAGCATCTGTTGAAATGTGAAAAAGGTATTTTCCAATTTGGTCCTCTTAAGATGGGTGCTTCAGATATTTTTTTCTTGTAAAGTTTCAAATGCCAATTGGCAATCAAGATTCTAGCTAAATTCACAATATTTGGTAAGTAGTTTGAAGAGCGGGGATGCAATTTTAGTAAAGTTTTCTATAAATCTTCCATAGTACCCTGTGAAACCTATAAAACTTCTAACATCCTTTTGACAACTTGGAATTGATAATTTGGATATGACTTCCACTTTAGATGAGTCTACTTTAGTTCCATCCCCTAAAATGTGATGTCCTAAAACAATTTGTTCAATAAACATCATTATATCATTTTTCATGACTTAATGAAATATTTGTTTCTTTGTGTCTTTTAAGAACCCTTTCTAAGTTTTCAAGAGCCTTTTCAAAAGAATTTCCAAAAACTGTAAAATCATCCATATATACTTCCACACAATCATGTATTAGATTAGATAAAAATCCTAATACTTCCCTTTGGAATGTTGCAGGTGCATTGCACAATCCAAAAGGAAGTAATCAGTAAGCATATGTTCCCTAAGGAGAGGTGAATGTGGTTTTGTCTTGGTCTTTAGGTGCTACTTGAATTTGATTGTAACCACTAAAACCATCCAAGAATGAGAGATACTTCTTACCTGCTAATGTTTCCAATACTTGATCTATGAAAGGAAATGGGAAATGACATTTTAGAGTAGCCTTATTCAATTCTTGATAATCAATGCATACCCTCCATTTACCATTCTTTTTAGGTACAATCACTAAGAGAGAAACCCACTGACTGTTTGAAATAGGATAATTGAATTTTAAATTCAACAATTTTTGTAATTCTTCTTTCACAATTTCCCTAAGATTTGGATTCATCCTTCTTTGAGGTTGTCTGATAGGCCTAGAGTTTTCCTCAATGTACATATGATGTATACAAGTCTTCGGACTAATTCCCTTCATGTCAGTGTACTCCCATGCATATGCAGACGAATGTTTTTGTAATGCTTTGATTCACTATTCATGTTGGAATTTCTCCAAGTTTTTGTTTATGTTTAAAGATTTTCCTGGAAAGATTTCAACTACAGAGTTACCAAATTACTCCATAGAATATAAAGACATATGTCTAGATGAAAAGTATTCAATATTTCATTATTCTTGAAAACTATAATCATCTTCACATTGTGAAGATATTTCAAAGTTTTCTATTGAATTTAAAATTTGAATTTCTTCAGTAATATGAGAGATAATAAAGAGGGGTTGTATATCATTGTCATCACCCATCCATTCTTCATTTTCTATTTATGTGATTTTTTTTACTGGAGGATATAGAGTGAATTTCTTTGTTGAGTTACCATCATAAATAAACATATCACTGGATCTACAACTAATGAAATCATTAGTTGTAGCTAACCAAGGTCTTCCTAAATTTAATGGATGAACCCCTAGGTTGTTCTTGGGAGTTAAGATCATGAAGTCAACTGGATATTCCCAAGAGTCTAAGGACACATATATGTCTTCTAATACACCATCTATCTTGACTACTAATCTCTCTGCTAATTGCACTAATGTTGGTGTGTACTGAAGATTTGGAAGCCTAAGTTGTTCCATAGTTTGCTTGATCATGATGTTGATAGATTCTCCTAAGTCAATTAATGTATTTGGAATTTCAATACCATTGATATGGTTTTTTACAACTGGACTTCCTGGGTCCAAATATTTTTGTATGGCTATTTTTCCCATCATAATGTCAACAATTTTTCCAACTAACTGAATCCTTTTTATTTCTTTCATTTTTCTTCCTGATTTTTTTATGCTTAACTCTCTTATTGTTTTGGCTAGAATATGAATCTCTTTAATGGCCTGTAACAAAAGGATTTTGATACAGACATTTTTCAATTCATCTAGAAAATCATAATTAGGCAACAAAATTTGTTTCCTATTCCTTTATCGATTTGTAATCCTTTAGGAAAAGGAGGGTTAGAAATAGATACCGAAGGTTTCTATATGATAGAAGTTGAGTTTATTGGATCCTTTTTTTTTTCATTTTCAAAATTTTGATTATGTTGAAGGGATGTCCCTTCTCCAGAATTTTAATTTGCTGTAGAGAAATTTCTTCATCAAGATCATATTTTTCTTGAATAACAACAGAAGGATTTTTCCTTTCTAATATTCTACGAGATCTAAGTTGGACATTGTTAAGATCTAGTGGAGTAATCATGTAAGATGGGAAGTTTTGTTCTTCTATGTTATAAGCAGTTTGATAATTTTTACTATTTGGGTTTGGTAATGGGTGGGCAGGTAGTTGATTTTTTCTTTGTGGAAATGGTAATGAGAGTTGTGGGTTATTATTTTGGAGTTGGGGTGGTTGATTTTGTTGTGGAAAATGTTAGGGAGGATATTTTGGATAGGATTGTGGATACTGGTGATACTCAGAGTATCTTCCATATGGATTTTGCATCCCTTGTGTCCAAGGTCGGGGTTGGGACCAAGGTTGATGCCATGATGAATTCCAATTGTTTAGTGGGGGTTGATTATACATTTTATTATTAAAAACTTGAGTTTGTGGCCCCTGCCATGGTCTTCTAGAGACAAAAACAAGAGGATCTACTAGATATGGAGGTACTTCTTGAAAAACAACCTTAAGACCTCCTATAGAGGGAATTTTTTTTGTTTCATGATTTTCTGCACAAATAGCACAGATCTCTATGAATTTTGCATCAAGAGGACATTCTCTTAAAACATGTTTCTTCCTGTATTTAGGACATAAAATAGTTAAGGCATCAGTTTCAGCTTTATGCTTGTTTTGTAATTTTAGGGTGTCTATTTGTTCACTGAGACTCCCTAAGATATCTATTTTATATTCATCAAGAATATTTCCAATTTATACCCTAATTATTTTTCTAGTTACATATTCATTTACTCTAGAGAGAATATGATATCTTGTATTTTTCCCAGTTTTTTATTTTCCTCTTGAGAGATGAATGCATAATTCAGCAATTTCAGATAATGGTAGTTGATAGATATCTCCCCTTCCCATCATGTTAAGAATATTTATCCATTCATATTTTATGTCTTTCAATAAGAGATATTTTAAAGTATCTTGATCTAGATGTTCCATATTAGCTCTTTTTATATTGTAATTGAATCTCTCAATTAAATCTTCCAATTTTTCATCCTCTCTTTTGCATCATTTTAAATACTTCATCCTTTCTATTAATAGGTGTGCAATGATCCAAATATCTTTGAAAAAATGCACTTTTCATCTCATCGCATGTCCTAATAGATTGTGTTATCAAACCCATGAACCATTTTAAAGCTGCACCCTTGAGTGTTGCAGGTAATAGCTTCATTTATTTAGATTCTTGTAATTAGTCATAAGATCTACATAAAACATCAATGCAAATAAACATGTTTCAAGATATTCACTCTTTAGTCCATGGAAATTGGGAAGGACAAAAGGTGAAATATTTTTCATTGTAAAATATTTATCCTCATAAACTATAGGAAATCAAACAGAGTTAGGATCTCAAATATCTCTACATGTTCCTCTATCTCTTCCTCCACCTCATCCTCTACCTCTTCCTCCTCCTCTTAATGCATCTCCATTCAGAACTTCTGCTTCTCCTTCTTCTTTTGCCATTGTAGATTCCTTAGAGCAAATGTAAGGTTATAACTGTAAAGTTATTTGCTCTTCCTTTGGTTCTTTTATCAATAGGATATTGAAGAAAGTTTCTTCTTCTTCCTCACTGGGGCTTTCTAAATATTGAGCTAGAATATGTTCTCCTCTAGAGGTGAAAAATGTTACTCCTTCTGTTGGAGATCTAGGATCTTCTTCTTCTAAGACTACCTTAGTAGATGAAGTTGGAGAAGGTCCTGGTTGGATTTCTGATCTTAATACTTCAGGGTGTCTATTTCTTGAGGTGAAAAATGGAATATGAGTTTGAGATGGTGATGTGGCACTATGTGGTC
Organism: Pinus albicaulis; assembly: GCA_034641835.2. Lineage (NCBI taxonomy): Eukaryota > Viridiplantae > Streptophyta > Pinopsida > Pinales > Pinaceae > Pinus > Pinus albicaulis. The sequence goes on from CM076584.1 coordinate 144,197,168, forward strand.
TTGGTGGGGAGAGTGGTGTTTTTGGAATCAAACTTCTACCCCTAGATATGAATCTACCCCTAGAATCTCTTTCTCTATGCATGTCCATTTTTTTTTAATGTAAGAAATAAGGCTTCCTAATTACACTTCCCCGGCAACGATGCCAAAATTTTTAGTCAATTTAATTTCTTAAATTGCTATCATAAATTATCGACTAAGGTTAGTAATTTGATGAAGTGTGGTGCACTATATATGGTTAGATAACCTTCTTTCTTACTTCGTTGTGTATTTTTTATATTGTTTTGGGGGTTTTTTATCTTATGTCTAAATTTTTAAGAATTGAAATTGATCTAAGAAATGAAATCTATGCTTCTAGATGAAATCTTTAAATTCTAGTGAATAACCAAATCTAAATGAATTTTAATGATGAAAACTAATTCTTAAAGAAGGAAGAAAAGGAAATGTTGCTTTTATTCTAAGAAAAGGAATTGAATTACAAATTTATTTTAATGAAATTAATGAAATATGGAATCTAAAAGAAGGAAGAAAAGGAAACGTTAATTAACTAATCTAAATTGCATAAAAGTAAATCAAAATTTGAATGGTTAAAATGTTAGATTTATCTAGGGCAGAAAAACATCTATGAAAATTATCTAATTGATTTAAAGCAGAGCACTATTCTAAATCTAATTTCATTCAAATGACAAGGATGAAATCATTTTCTATCTTATCCACTGAAAGCTTTAATTCTATACAAATTATTTGATCTATTTTAAAACAAAATTTTAATCTAACTCTGTCCTAGTTTAAATCTAAGAATGTTTGAAAGATAAATTTAATCTAATTCTATTCCATGGACTGAAAGCATAAATTCTATTGCTAAGAACTTAAATGATAGTGCTGATTGAAAATCAAAAGCAAGTGAAAAGTATGTTTTAAAAGAAAACTAAGATTGTTGTATGACTGAATGCCCAAATCTTATCCAATTGGAAAATGACAGAGTCAATTTCTTGAGATGACTTAGTGAGCACAAGATTACACTGTCAACTAGAAATGAAAATAACTAATTTCAGAAAGCATTCATGAAACTAATCTATAAAACAGTAAGCGGTTTAAACTATGAATTGATAGGAATTTGACTATAAAAATAATATGAATTTAACTATGAATTGACAAGAGTAAAAATACGAATCAACAGGACTATAAATGACAGAAATTAAACTACAAAACAATTAAGAAAAACCTTCTTTCCGTGCAGGGGCCCTTTGCAACAGAATGAGTCGAAAATCTACTTAGACTATGCATGCATCAAAAGATATGGAACTAGTCTTCTTATTAGCAAAATAGAGTTTGAAAGCATACACCGAATTATCACAAAAATTATGTGGTTTCCCAGTTTCAAGAGGCTGGTATTTATATAGGTTTTGGATTTAACTTTTTGAGGCATTTATGCCTATAGATAGCAAATAAAACTGAAATTAGAAGTCTAGATAGAAGTAAATTATTCATAGATATCTGTCGATTTGCTATGTCAGAGAAAATCAAGAGTCTTTCGTCCGTTGATCTTGTTCTTTGACCGATCTTGACGAAACACATAGGCACGATTCATCTTTGAATTTGAACAGCTAAGTGGGATACGATCCATGTGTAGATCATTCCTAAGATACCCATATGACCCGCTTCCTCAATTGCTTTTAACAGTGGTTGCAAAAACAAAGGTTAGCTACATAATTGCATGCATTCTATAGCTAATTACAGGAATTCATCTAAATAATAAGAAACATCGTAATATAAAGTAGAGATCATATAAATTCCTTCTCTGATGTGGAATCAATTATCACTGATTGAAGTCATGAGTTTGTGAAATAGGAAGAAGAAATGATGAAAAAGGGTGTAAAATTAAGAATATTTTTGAGGTTCAACACTTGGCCTGATGCCAGATGGTGGAATGAACCTCAACGTAACCTCTCCTCAGTGGGCACTCGAAGTCCCCTAAGGATGAGCGTGGGATTTCCACCCAGAAACACCCCTATGCTAACAGCAAAACAAACTCTAATAAATAGCTAAAGCATGTTGAAAGTCATAAAAGACTAAACATAAAAAATATTCAGAATTATTTCCTTGGCTGCCATCCCCTTCCTTATATGCATTTAGAGCATCCTCCCCCTGAGTCCTAGCTACTCTAATGGAGACTCCATCCCATTATGACTGCGATGTCCTCCAATATCTCTCCACTACTTCCATGACTGCGCTGTTGATTTGGTCAATATTGACCCCATCCACAAGCATTGACTCTCATTCACTCCAAGAGGTGGCTATCTCTATCACTGACTACGGTCTTAAGAAGACCATGAAGTCCAAGGAGAGGCTTGCCCTTTTTTGGAGCAATGTACTATAAATAAATGACAAAGTAATGTAAGTAACTCGTTAGTTTATCAATGAGTATAAAGATACAATCCTTACCATGTACTGTTGGAAATTTTGTGATCAAACCCATAGAAGGATTCTCCCATATCCCTCCCGAAAAATTAAGGGATTGTAACAGTCTTGCAGGATGGTTGTTTTCCTCCTCATTCTCCTGGAAAACTATGCACTTATTGATATGTTGGAGCACATCCTCCTTGAGACCCTCCCATGAGAATCTCTCCCTAATAGCTTGACATGTCCTAATGCAACCTTGGTGGCCAAAAAAGGGTGAATCATGTGTTGCATGTAAAATTTTACCCTTGAGCTTAAAATCTCTAGTCAAGAAGATCTAATCTTGGTAATAGATGACTCCATCCATCACTTTATACCTCTCATTAGTCACTTTCCCATCAAGTACTTTATAAGTGAAGTGGTTCTTGGAATAATCCACTAATAGATGGGCCTCCCAATCTAGATCCACACTCATCAATGACAACACTACTGGCCTTTGTGATAAGGTATCTTCCACCTCATTTCTTCCCTCTTTGACATGTTTAATGCCTGAGCCGCTTGTCAGAATTCTGTTATCCCAGTTTTTCTACCTCCCTTGCAGCTGCTCTTGCTCAAGAAAAGATTCAAGTTTATGGTGGTCAATCTTTACTTGGAAGCTATTTCTCATCCAAAACTTTTCGAGTTTGGCCAATGCATACATGAAGACTAGAAATACATTACCATATATGGAAGTCTCCTTCCCATGTGGAAGTATGTTCTGACTCTCAAAGGCCATGGAATAGCCCCCTTGTACCATAATTGTGCTGTCATCTACTCCTGAAGCATCACCTCTCAACGCAAAAGGCTTGGTGAGAGTTGGTAATACCGATACTGAACAAAAATTCATCTCCTCCTGATCCAATCAAAGGCCCTCTGCTCTATCTTGGTTCCATCCAAGGCTCCCCTCTTAGCCAAATCTATAAGTGGTGCTACTTTTTGTGAGAGATATTTAACCAATTTCCGGTCTGGGGGCCTTCCTGGTGGAATGCCTCCAAATAATATAAGATCATGGTCTAGAGTGCACTGCATATTTGAGTGGACTGATTTATCCTTACTTTCTCTGTGAAAATCAGTATCCATCTTATGTGTGGAGACTTCCTAAGGTGGATAGGTGTGCACGCCCCTGATCATTTGATGCTTACTTCTCTTCCTATCTATCCATTCCATCTGCAAGGTCTCCCAATATATGGTGACCTCACCCAATGTAATCAACCACTGCACACCCAATATCACATTGGTGTTAGGAATATTGACTACAAAGAAGTGATAAGTCAAATTTTATGTCCCCAAGGTTACGAACAATGTCGAAACATAATTCACTCATTGCATGGTTCTAGCTCCTGGAACCAAAACTGAGAATCCTTCAAAATCATCCGTGGATATTGCCCTCCTTTGCAGTAACTGAGCATCAATAAAATTATGGTAGCCCACTTTCTATCAATACTGATACACGCTATCCCTAAACTGTACCTCATAATCTCAAATTCAGATACTTAGGTACCAACCGTAAAGATGCAAGGGCCCCTCAAATTGGAGAAAATACCCCATTTCCACCTCCTGGTGGTGGTGGATCCTCTCCTGGATATCACTAGTAAATATGTTCCTCCTCATGTCAATATATTTTATTTTATAGGGGGGTTGTTGTTAATACCTTTGCTTGTAGCTCAGGAAGCAATGGTAGGTCTCAATAATGCCTTAATTCCATCTACTGAAGCTCAGGAAGCAAGTTGGGTTTGGGTGCCGTAGCACTGATGTCTCCTTCTGGATCCTCTTCTTCCTCCTCTTCACTATATGATAATACCTCAATATAGTGTGCCTTCCCCACAGCACACCGATGCCCTAGTGCCCATGGTTCTTGGCAAGTGAAGCAAAGTTTCCTCCTACTCAAATCTCTTCGGACATCATCACTAAGAGGTCCTTTGTTCTAGTTCTCCTTTGGGGGAAGAACCTTCACATCTTTCCCCTTTGACTGAAAAGTGGGATTTTGTTGAAATGGAGCTCTTGCCCTTGGCAAAGCATCTTGTAAGTCCCTAGCCCTCTCAATGGGATCTTGGAGCGTAGTTGGTCTAGTGGACTTTACCAACCCATGTAGAGGCTCTGTTAGCCCATCAATGAACATATAAATTCTCCTAACTATAGATAAATCTAGCACCATGACATAATTTTTTAAGAATTCAGAGATATATGTCTCTGGATTTCCTGACTGCTTGAACTTGGCTAGCTTAACAAAGGGTGCCTATGATTCTCTCCGATCGAATCTTTCTACTAACCTCTGGGTGAATTCTACATATGCAGACACATTAGTATGCCCCAATGTAGAAAGACCATGAAACCACCATTCAAGTGCCTCGTCTTCAAGGTGTAGCACTGCTATCTTAATAGATTCAATCTTAGGTACTTGGTTCAACTCGAAATATATGTCTAGTTTCTCCACTTAAGACTTAGTTGTGCACTTTGATGACCCATCAAAAGCAGGTATAAAGAATCTACCAATAGTAAATTGTAGATCATTTGTCTGCATGTACCCACCACTCCTATTGTTATTCCAGGGTCTCCTGTTGTCCTTGATTTGAAATAACTCTTGAAATTTTAGATTCTCTTTGAATCTTTGAGATTGAGACTCATACTCTAGAAAATAATCTTCAAGAGTATCTTGTTCTTGGGGTCCTTTACCTCCATTTCCTACTGCTAGGAATGTAGGCATAGTGGAGCGTTGGGAAACTTGCTACCTTACTGGTTGTTCATACCAGTGATGTGAAATGTTAGATATTTCTCCATGTAGAAACCCTCTTGGGGTCTCCTTTTGTCTTTCCATCCTCATCTCGATTTCTCTGGCAAATTCTTGCATGGTTTGGAGAAGAAGATTTGGAAACTCCTTTTCATCCATTTCTCCTGATATTGGAGTCTTTCCTTTGTCTTCTTTGTTGCTTGTATAATCAAAAATTCGTCTTCTATTGATGTACCACTTCTCCCATTCTTTAAAAGTCTCTTCTTCTTCTTCTTCTGATGACATAGATGTGATGTCTCACATGGTGAGCCAAGATTATGCTCTTATACCACTGTAATATCCCAAATTAGGAAAAACAAGAATATAGAACATAAAGCTGAAAAAAATAGTAAAATATCAATACATAAAAATGAGTAGATCATAGAGCCACTTTATTAGATATTATAGTAGAAAAATGAGTACAAGATCTTGAGGAAAAAGACACCCAAGCTAGGCAAAACAAGCCACAAATGACCTAGTACATAAAATATGAAATACCGCAGCTATAAAAAATGTCAGAAGGCCATGAATGCGTAGTCCTATGGAGAATAAATGTAGGGTAAAACTAAAAAAACATATAACTACTGATAAAATGCTTAGAAAAAGTCAATATAAGAGATCTAGGCTCTCTAGCACAATTCCAAGACAACCCAGAAGCAGTTTCCGAAAATACACAATATGAAAATTGCAGCCCTAGGGATGATTTACGCACTGCAAATGAATTAATGTTGGGAGGTGGCTGATATGATGTGAAAATGGCTGATAATCCTCCCTAGTTATCTTTCTAATGAAGGATTTCTCCCCTCATTGGAAAACAAGCTCAAAAACTTGGGTACTTAACCCTCCATTGCCACTACCCTGCAAAAGAACACAATTCTTGAAGGAGACTACGGTGTTGAAGATGGACAAAGCTTGGCCTAATGTTGGATGGTGGAATCAAGCTCAAAGAAATCTCTCATAAGTGGGTACTCAAAGTCCCCCGAGGATGAGGGTGGGATTTCTGCCCAGAAACACCCTTGTGCTAACAACATCGCAGACTCCGCTAAACAGTTGAAGCATGCCGAAAGTCATAAAAGACTAAACATAAAAAATATTCATATTTATTTCCTTGGCTACCATCCCCTTATATGCATTGAGAGCCTCTTCCCCCTTGGTCCCACTCAATAATGATGCTACTTTCATGGAGACTCCCCCCCATTATGACTACGTTGTCCTCCTATATCTCTCCACTACCTTCATTATTGTGTTATTGATTTGGTCAATGTTGACCCCATCCACATGCATTGACACCCATTCACACCAAGGAGTACTTTATTCAACTAAATACACTGACCCAATTTCACACTAGAAGTGGTTTTATTCTTACTAAGGATATTTATGGGTCCCACTACCCTCTTATTCCTCTATTTTATTACCCAAAACAAAATTTAATATTCCAACTAGCTAAAAGCTAATTAGGAATATTACACCACCAATGCTTCATTTGTTGAACAATGACTACACTTTGGGCCTACTTTTTTCTCATCTTCATCATCATACTTGAAGACCAATTGAAACTGAGCAGAATCTCGGTTTCTCCCTGGTTACAACTTTTGTTAACATATCTGCAGGATTTTGTCTAGTATGTATCTTTTCTAGCTTCAACTGTCCATCTTCCAACACTGATCATATGAAATGGTACTTGAGGTGTATGTGTTTAGTCTTGGAATGAAACGTTGAGTTCTTTGCAAGATGAATGACACTCTTGTTGTCACTGTATAACCTTCCCATCTCCTACTTCTTACCCAATTCATCCATAAATTGTTGTAACCAAATCATTTCTTTACTAGCCTCTGTAGTAGCAACATACTCTACTTCTGTTGTTGAAAGTGCAACAACAATTTGAATTTTTGAAACCCAATTGAAAGTTGTTCCACCTACAGTAAATACATACCCTGTAGTGCTCCTCCTATTATCTCTATCACCTACCATATCTGTATCGACATATCCATGTAGAGAAATGTTTGAACCACCAAAGCATAATACTTGATTTGTAGTACCTCTCAAATACATGAGAATCTATTTCACTGCCATCCAAGGTTCTTTTCTTGGATTGTTCATGTACCTGCTTACAACTCCCACTACATGTGGCACAATATCAGGCCATGTGCAGACCATTTCATACATTAAGCTTCCAACTACTGATGCATATGGAACTTTAGACATATAATCCATTTCTTCTTGGGTCTTGGGGCACATCTCCTTAATAAGTTTGAAATGGATAGCCAAAGGTGTACTAACTGGTTTTTCATTTTGCATATTAAATCTTTCTAGCACCTTTCGTATGTACTCATTTTGAGACAATGGTAATTTTCTATTTTTCTTGTCTCTAATTATTCTCATACAAAGGATTTGTTTTGCACCTCCCAAATCCTTCATTGCAAATGAATTTTCCAATTTTATTTTGAGCACATTTATTTCTTGCATGTTAGACCCTGCAACAAGCATTTCATCTACATACAATAACAATATAATATAGTTGCCATCATTTTTCTTTTTCAGATAAACGAAATGATCAGAGTGACATCTAGTATAACCTTGTTTAGACATAAACCTATCAAATTTTATAGACCACTGCCTTGGATCCCATTTTAAGCCATATAAGCTCTTCTTTAACCTGCACACTAATTTTTCCTTCCCTTTGACCTCATATCCTTGTGGTTGTTGCATATAGATCTCTTCCTCTGAATCTCAATGGAGAAATGTTGTATTTACATCTAACTATTCAAGATGCAATTCTTCCACTGCTATAAGGCTTAAAATACTTCTAATTGAAGTCATCTTAATAATAGGAGAAAATATTTAATCAAAGTCAATACCTTTCTTCTGTGCAAACTCCTTCACCACAAGTCTAGCTTTGTACCTCTGTTTTCCTCCATCTTCTTCCTTCAACCTGTAAACCCATTTATTCTGCAATTTTGTTTTACCTATATGCAACCTCACTAATTCCCAATTTTGGTTATGTATTAAGGATTCCATCTCTTCTTTCATGGCTAGCTCCAACTTCTTCCTCGTTTTGACCTATATTGCTTCTTCATAACATTGAGATTCAACAGAATTAATCAACAATAAATAATATAATGAAGGAGAGTATCGTTCAGGGGGTCTACTTATCATGGTAGATATTCTAACACAACTTTTAGGTGTTTGAGGTGCCTGTTGCTCTTGTGGTGGTTGTTTTTTTATGGCTTTTGATTATTATTATTTTCAAACACCTTTAATTTTTCTGTGATCTCATCAAGAACTGTGTATTATTTGTTTTTTTTTTCATGTTTTTTTTCCTGCAACTCATTCTTATACAAGACCTATCCATTGAATATTACATCTCTGCTCCTGGCAATTTTGTGATTTTCATAATCATATAAGCGATAACCAAAATCATTAACACCATATCCAATAAAGATACATTTCTTTGATTTTGCCTCAAGCTTTGTTCTATTTTCTTTATTAATATGGACAAAGGCCTCACAACTAAAATGATTTAAAAAATATTATTTTACCTTTTTACCTGTGCATGCCTCCTCTGGAATACCACCATCCGAAGAACTTTAACGCTCTCTTTTTATTAGATAAAATTAGTATCTACAACATCTGCCCAAAATTGTAAAGGAAATCCTGCATGTAATCTCATGCACCTTGCACGCTCCATGATTGTCATGTTCATCCTTTTTGATACACCATTTTATTGTGGTCTTCACTACAAGGAAAAGACCCTCTAGTGGAGGTTATAAAGGAGGTTTTTAGTGTTATAAGATTGTCCAAAATTGTCAAAAAAACATTTGCTACAACATCCGTTTTCAGTAACGGAGCCTTTGGAAGAGCTTCTAACAGAATTTAAACATCACTAAAAAAAATTAGTCAGCCGGAGGTTATTACAGATGTTTTTGTCATCGGTGCGTTAATCAGATGTCAATGCCCTGGTGTGTTTTAGAGTGAACGCACCAGTCCTACAAACCTACCAAGCACCAGGATAGAAAACAAATATAGGATGCCTCGGGGCGTTGAGCAACGTCCTAGTGCGTGTCAGCCAGACAGTCGCCCTGAGGCAGTCGAAGGTGGATGCAATGGGACGTTAAGGTCTACAACTACACTGGGTGCACTGTAGGTGATATAACGCACTGGGTCATTCTAATTGGTATTGGGATTGGTGCGGTGCCCATAGGTCGTATCAACGCACCAGTGCATATTATTATACAATCCAATCAGTGCGCAGTATCACACAAATGCACCAATCATTCTAATTGGTATTGGGATTTGTATGGTGCCCATAGGTCGTATCAACACACTAGTGTAGAGGATTATACAAATGCACCGATCATTCTAATTTGTATTCGTATTTTTGTGGTGCCCATAGGTCGCAGAAACGCACCAATGAGCAGTCTCACATAAACGCACCATTGCGCAATATCACACAAACGCACCAAGAGTTGTAATTGGTATTGGTATTTGTGTGGTGCCCATAGGTTCTAGAAATGCACTGGTGTGCATTAGAATAAAAATGCACTGGTGCACATTAAATGACACACACCGGTGTTCATTTTGGATTTTTAAGAAACATCGACCTGTGACAGTGCAATTATTGTGATTTTTTAATTTCATTATTCATCAAAATTCGACACATATCTTATAACATTATTCATATCAATTACATTTTTATTAGTGCATTTGAATGTGATGTTTGGATTAATTTGCTATATCATATCATAATTATTGTGATATTTTTAAATTAATTATTCATCAAAAGACGACACATATCTTATAACAGTATTCATATCAATTAAATTTTTATTAGTGCATTTGAATGTGATGTTTGGATTAATTTGTTATATAATATCAACAACATAGATCCATTTAAAGCATGGATTTAACATGAGCCGAGAGGGATCAAATTTCTTTTGTTACAAACATATTAGAGTGAAAAAAATAGTATGTGATATTTAACTGTTTAAATTGAATTTTTGAATGTTATAAAGATTACATAACATGTGTATTGACAGATCTAACATGAGCCCAGAGGGATCAAATTTATTTTGTTACAAACATATTTTGGAGTGAAAAAAATAATATGTAATTTTTAACTGTTGAAATTGCATTTTTGAATGTTATAAATATTACATAACATGTGTATTTAGCTATTTTATGTTAATTCATATTAAAATATTTTACTCATAACTCACATTGGATGTTCTATCTCTGTAAAATTATATCTCTGTATTTCATTACTTGAAGAGTGAAAGTAAAAAATCAATAACTGAGTTAATTGTTTTGTTAATAGAATTTTAATTCTTTATTTATATGGTTTTTTCTTTTTGTTTTTTTGTTTTTTTTAGGACGTGAAATATTTACACATGTCCCTCAAACTGGATTGTAGAATGAGCCTCTCGGCTCAATCAGATTTCACATCTCTTCATTATAATATTTAATCATCCATATATTTAATCAGTAGTGTTATATTTCACAGCGAAAATGGAGAACTCAGTAGAATAAATTAAAACATATATATATATGTAACCTCATACAACAAAAAATGGGATAGTTATTGGTATCCCTTTGTCTTTCAATTGGGACACTATGTCCATTACATTAAACAAAATGCCTAATTTCATAGACAAATATTTCAAAAACTACAACACCTTGCTTTGATATCCAAACATAATGATCATCATTCTTCACTTGAACTATTGTCATTGCTCGAGCTACTTCCATGAATTGGGTTATTTTGAGGAATGTTTTGTTCACAGTGTTGATTGTTTTCTTCTTCTTCACCTTCCATCTACAAACATAAAAATAAACTGTAATGAGTGAATATACATTGGTCAGAATAATGAAAATTTCAATATTAAATAATATACATCAATGTAAATCGAAAAGAAATGACGTACCATAGCAAAAATTGACTCATGAACTATACACATTCTTTTAAAACCAAATTTCATGTCATCTTTCAAGATTTCATCTGTTGGCGTAGTTTCATACTTTGTTTCCTGCAAGTTTTATTGTTGGAAATATGATGCAGAGTGTTGTCCTTGATGGAAACCCACTAAATGAAGATAAAGACATGCGACTATTGACATATGTTGTCCTTGATGGACATATGTTGTCCTTGATGGCAAACCACCTGATGAAGTTATTCTGGACTTGATGGACTTGGTAAATGATGTAAATCTGATGTGAAATGATGTTAGATGCTAAGTGTGGTCATTGAATGGAAACCAACTTGATGAAGATGATGACAACTTACTCAATGAAGTTGTGCTTGATAGAATATGTTCTTGATGAAGTAAATATGATGTATCTGCAGTAAGAACAGAAGGCAATGAAGAAAGGAATTCAGAAAGTGCTCAAAGTATGATGAAAAGAGTATGTTTCTATGTATACGCGGATATGTCTAAGGAAAGTCGCGTATGCACGCGGAAAGTAACGTTCCAAGTCGCGTATGGGCAAAAGCGCTCAAAAAGTGCAAAACCAGGGGTAACCACCATGGTATTGACCCATTGTATTGGGTAATGATCCGCCTAATTGACCCCGTCCAGGTAGTTTTGGGCTCATGGTATTGCTTTGGCCCATGGTATTGAAAAAGGAGCTCATGGTATTGAAAAAGGAAAACCTATATAAGGAGAAGAAATTCATTGTGCAAATCATGAGTGTGAGAGCAAGATGTCTGAGCTTGAATGAATACTTCTCTCTGAAGTATATCTGAATGGAAAGGGTTACACTTGAATGATAAATCTGAATGTATGATGCACCAATGATGAAGAAGGGGATCTAGATATGAATTGCTCTTGTATTTGCTAGATCTGATTATGGAAGGCTTAGATCTGTGATGAGGCGAGCATCTAGGCGAACATCTGTCTGAAGCAAAAGGGTAGATCTGAACTGAATATCTGATCTGATGAAGTATGCTGCTCTGTAATGATTGAAGATCTATACGCTACTTAGCCGCAGAGGAAGCGCGTATATACGCAGCTTCGCTGAAGATAAAGCGCGTATGCGCAATGAAATATACACTGAGGTATACGCTGGTTTGTGTGGACGGAAGCGCGTATATACGCGACATCAGTGAAGGGAAAGCGCGTATGCAAACTAGGGTTTGCTGAAGCAAGGGTTATGAAATATCTGATCTGTTCTACTGTGTTTCTGCTATCTGATCTGTGTTGATATGTATCTGTTGATGATGTATGTTTGTGCTTAAAAGTATGGAAAGGGTCCAGTATGAAAATATGATGAAATGTGGCCTACAAGTGTTGTTCTATTGAAGTTGTTGGATCCAGTGTGAAAATTGATGAAACGTGGTCCAAGGTGGTGCTGAGGGTTGTAGCCTTCAGTCAGGGGGTTGTAGCTCCCTTCCAGGTGAGGCTGGTAAACGAGATCGGGGGTCGTAGCTCCCTTCCAGGTGAGGCTGGTAAACGAGATCGGGGGGTCGTAGCTCCCTTCCAGGAGAGGCTGGTAAACGAGTCAGGGGGTTGGAGCTCCCTTCCAGGAGAGGCTGGTAAACGAGCGCAGGTGGGTGCCTGCGTGCTGGTAGAGTCTGCACCAGCACATATGTTGTAAGACGTTTTCTCTATAATAAAATATTGAAGGCTGAGCAACTGCAGCGGTGGTTTTCTCCCGACTTGGGTTTCCACCTAAAAATCCTGGTGTTCATGTGTGATGCTGTGTGTGATGGTTTATTCTGTTCTTACTGCACATGTTTACTATTTATAGAACATCTAATGAATAAATGATGGAATGATATAAGTGAAGAACTAATGGCATAATTAGATCTCTGTGTATACGCGAGTTTTATGAAGGATATCCGCGTGTATACGCTACTTGGCTTCAGCAAAGTAGCGTATGGGTTTTAAGGAATTAAAAAGTAAAAAGCTTTGAATATGCAGTAAATACTGATTCACCCCCCCCCCTCTCAGTATTTTTCCCAACAATTGGTATTAGAGCAGGTCCTTGTGCAGAAGCTTGATCGCTTAAAGGAGATCCGTCGCAATGGGAAGTCAAGAAGGAGTGATGTCTATAAAGCCACCTCTATTCAATGGAAGTAATCTGATATTATGGAAGGTACGAACAAAAGCATATCTGCAAAGTCTTGGTGCAGATGTATGGGCAATCGTGGAAGAAGGTTATCAATACCCGGCAAGTATTCCTACTGATGCAGCTGAAAGAAAGAAGTATGAAATCAATTCCAAAGCAGTGAATGTCTTATTGGGAAGCATGTCTGAATCAGAATTTGCTAAAGTGATGCAGCTACATTCAGCAAAAGAAATATGGGACAAAATCATTCTAAGCTATGAAGGAGACACAAAGGTAAAAAGTGCAAAACTCCGAACTCTTAGAATTGAATATGAAAATTTGAAGATGCATAGTGATGAGAGTGTTGCCAGTTTCTTTCTTCGTCTGGATGATATTGTAAATCGAATGAGAAATTTGGGTGAAACCATAACTGATACTACTCTGGTGGAAAAGGTCTTAAGATCATTGACTTCTAAATTTGACTCTAAAGTTTCGGCTATTGAAGAAAGGCAAGATCTGCAAACTCTTACTATTGTTCAATTACATGGTACTCTGACTGCTTTTGAAATGAGACAAGGAGGTCCTTCTCAAATAAGAGAAGCTGCTTTTAAGGCATCTACAAGAGGAAAAGAAAAGGAAGTTGTCAAAGAATCTAGCTATATATCCGATGAAGAAGAAGCGAATTTCGTGAGAAAGCTCCAACTAGGTACTGGAAGATTCAAAGGTAAGCTTCCCTTCAAATGTTTTGAGTGTGGAAAGGTTGGTCATTATGCTGCTAAATGTCCTTATAGAGAAAAGCATGGTAAAGGGAAACAATTTGAAAAGAGAAAGAGTTATTATGCAAAAGAAGATGATGATGAAGTATCCAGTGAAGATGAAGAAGATTCTGACCAAGATCTAAAAGTGCTCATGGCTAAGAAGCAAAAGAAGAAGGCTACTCGAAACAAGAAGATACCTCAGAAATCATGTATAGCAAAAATTGAAGAAGATGAACCAGGTATTAGTCATTGTTCTTGTCTCTCACTTAACTGCATGTGCAATGATTATGATAGTGAAAGTGACCGTATGGATCCAGAAGTTTCTGACGAAGCTCTACAAATACTCATGGAAAAGAAGGAAAAGAAGAAGGCCACTTGTAATACTCTTCTTTGTGCAAACAATAGTGAAGATAGCGAAAGTAAAGTTGTGGATCTACAAGAAGCTCTCAAGACTAAAGTTGAAGAATTACAAAGTTCAACTAATAAACAAGAAACTATCTACAAAGAGATGACCTCTCAAATGAAAGATCAAATAGAAATGTTGAATGGACAGGTGGACAAGTATCAAAGGTTTCATACTTATGCATCCAATCGAATTAAAGAACTAGAAGCAGATCTTGAAAAATCAAGCAAGAAGAATGAAGGAATCAAAGCTGCAATCATCTCTCTACAAGCAGATCTAGAAGCATCAAGTGAGAAAAATGAGGAACCTCTACAATCATTAGAAAAGGAAGGACTTGAAGCAGAAATCATTTCCCTCAAAGAAGACCTGGACAAATCAAATAAGAAGAATGAAGGCCTTGAAGCAGAAATCATCTCTCTCAAAAGGGTTCTGGAAAAATCAAACAAGAAGAATGAAGAGCTGGAACAAACATGTGAAGAAAACAAAAATTGGTTGAAAGAAGAGATTCTAAATCTGAAGGATCAAGTAGAAGATGGAAGAAAGAAAGAAGAAAGCATGACAAAGCAATGTCAAGCCTTGGAGGTTGAGGTAAACATTCTCAAAGGTAAATTAGAAGAAAAGGTTAAACTTTTGAGGTTTCAAGATAGCACTAATATTCTGGACAATATTCTGAGTAATCAAAGGTCTCCTGCTCTCAAACTTGGTCTTGGTTTTCATGAAACTGTTAAAGGAGAATCTAGCTCACAAGGAAGTGCCAAAAATTCAGAGGATGTCAATACAAAACCGGAAGTGTTGAAAGAGACAAAAGCTCAAACAACAATCATGAACTCTCAAAGGAATTTATTCAAGAACGTTGAATGCTTTAAATGTCATAATTATGGGCATGTTGCAGCAAATTGCAGGAGCAGATCATTTCAGCCTCAAACAAAGAGCTCCTACATAGAAAGGTACTCTGGTTTCTTCAAGGGATATTGTTTTTCATGCAACAAGTATGGACATAAAGCAGCTGAGTGTAAAAGGAGGAAGATTAGAAATACTCATTATGGATTCTTATGTTTATTTCTCGACCACATGAGATGTTGTAAAACGCAAGTATGGACATGTAGAAAAAGAATGCGGGATGAACGGATGCGGGAAAGTGGACAATTTCGGTACACGGTTGTGGAAAGCTCAAAGCAAGTTTTGGAAAAGAAAGAACTGCAGAGCAGAAACTTGGGGAATTGGACCCTACAGGTCATCCGCTTCTAAGCTTACTTCTCTGATTAGTGCGGAATGATGTAGTAATGTATCAACCCCACAGGAAGCAATACATGATGACTCTCATGGTTGATTTGATTATTCTGGTTATATGTATTTCTAACAGAACATCTGATATGAAGAAGACAGGTACAGGAAGTACAAGTTCAGGGGAAGATGAAGAAATGCGAAAATTTTCTATGCTTCACTTTCCATACACGGGTTCCATTAACTCAAGTCGCGTATACACGCCAGTTCCAGTAGACACCATCGCGTATGCATTGATGATAGGAGATTTTATATGATAACTGAATATCAGAAGCAGAGGTTCAGGGGGAGCATCAGTCTGATTGTTAATAACTGTATTATTGTCCCAGTATCATCTTAGTTTCTCAGTTCTAAACAATGATGATATGATACATGGTTTCTTATGTTGAAGACTATGGATGAGTTTTATTTGCTTGAGTATTCATTGTTGAGATGAAAGTTTTATAATTCAGAGACAAGGACAGATCATGCAGAGATTGTTGCTAATGACTTGCTGTTGAAGGTGTTTCAGATTGCACAAGTTAAGGAAAACCTTGGTTTAGGAGGAAGCGACGGAATAAGATACTAATGATTGCATTGTTGGCAATATGACTGCTTATTCTTTGGTTTTTGTGATACTCATGCTCAAATGATGATGACTTGGTACATGGTTTATTATGATGAGATTTTGAGCCCTGGTTGCTGATAAGTATCTTTTGTACTCACACATGGATGAGTTGGATGTCATTTGTTTCAGAAATAAATCATGCAGAGTGTGTTACTATGGTTAAGAGATCTTTTGCCTACATATATTACTTCATGAAGATCATGGTGGTATTGGACCACATGAATGATTGCTTGACACTTATGGGAAGTTGTTGTTCTGGTATGATAAACTTTCTTGGAAAGATTGTATTGATGCTGCAAAGAATCTGAAGGCCTGGTTACTAATGTGCCTTTGCTACAACCATTGGATGACACTTGAAGACACAACTACACTGTTCTATCTATCTGTAGTCCAGGGAAGCATTCAAATGTCTCAGAAATAAGCTGAACACTGTCTTTGCCTCACAGAGAATCAGATCTGGTTGAAATTTAGAAGATGGCTTGGGATACGCGGGTTTCCTGAAACACAGTCGCGTATATACGCGAGTTCCTGCACAGAAAACCGCGTATGTTTGGTTGCTGGCAATTTTTGGTTGGTTCAGCTCTCTTCAGCACAGCTGCAGTGCTGTTTGGTATCTCTGATACTGTTTGGTATCTCTGGTGGTATTCCAGTTCTCATAATTCTGTTTCTAATGCTTTGATGAAGATGCCTTGATGATTTGTTGGTGGAAGTTTTCAGGATGCACAAACTAAGGGGGAGCCTTAGTCATTTGGAAATATTTCTTGGTTGCACAGATTCAGGGGGAGCATTAGCTTTGCTGAGTATAATGCAGTGTTGGCATTATGATGGTTCTGAAATATGTTCTCTTTCTTGAGGACTTTCTGGTGTTGGTCTTAAATGGTCATCTTTGTAATTTGTTGAAAAGGTCTTGTTGAGACTCATGTTGTAAAATTGTAATATTCAGTCATGTAAGGACTTGTCAATTTTGTAAACCCACTTGGTTGGGTAGCTGAGTCAAATTTTGTAAACCCACTTGGTTGGGTAGCTGAGTCAAATTTGTAAACCCACTTGGTTGGGTAGTTGAGTCTTATATGTAAATCCACTTGGTTGGATATTTGATGTAAGTATGAGTCTTTTAGGTGATAGGAAGTTCATAGAGTCATGTACTTCATTGAAAAATATTCAGCATGAACT
>CM076584.1:144214738-144256957 GCA_034641835.2 Pinus albicaulis
CTTCACCTGTATGGATTCTCTATTTAAAAATATAATATAGTTTGTTGAGTAATTTTCATCTTCAGCAATTGAAATGCTTCTTCTAGAGTTTTTGTCCATCTAAATGGTTGGTGTTCCATCTTAATTGTCTTTACCATTGGTGCACAAATGCAGCTGAAATTTCGAATAATTTTTCTGTAAAAGTTGGCCAATCCATGAAAGCTTCTCACCTAATGTATACAAGTTGGGGAAGGCCAATCCTTAATGGATTTTTCTTTCTCAGGGTCCATTTTTAGGCCTTTACCAGAAATTACAAATCCTAGATAAACAAGCTTTGTCTTAAGAAAAGAACACTTCTTCATATTTATCATAAGTCTTTCATGTTGCAACTTCTTTAATAATAGATGTACAAATTTGAGGTGTTATTCCTTGTTTATGTTGTACACAAGGATATCATCCAAATAAACAATAAAAAACTTCCCAATAAATTATTTGAGAACCTCATTCATGAGTCTCATAAAAGTGTTGAGTGCATTGATCAAGCCAAAATGAATAACCAGCCATTCATACAAGCCATCATTGGTTTTGAATGTTTTTTTCCATTCATACCCTTCTCTCATGTGAATATGATGATACCCTCTCTTTAAATATATTTTGGAAAAATATTTGGCACCACTGAGACAATCCATTATATCATCCATGTGGGGTAAAGGAAATGTGTACCTGATAGTTTTCTTGCTAATAGCTTCGAAATCGATGCATATTCTCCAACCTCCATATTTTTTTGTACTCAAGAGAGCTAGCACAACACACATGCTCAATCTCTGTATGACCAACAATTTTTTCAACAACTCTTGGAATTACTTTCTGATCTCCTCATTCTCCTTAGGGGTCATTCTATAAGTTTCCTTCTTAGGTAAGCTAGCTCCTAGATTTAAATATATAGGATGGATAATGCTTCTTACAGGTGGTAAGGAATTTGGAAACTCATTGAATATAATATTATAAAATTCATCTAATAATGATTGAATTTCAATAGGAAACTCATTTATACGTGTGTGTGTGTGTAAGGACATTTAGAGGCTTACCAATTATAGTGAAATGTACCTCTTCTTCTTGCTTGACTTGTTGTATAAAATCCTTCCCAGTCATAATTAATATACTTAGACATGCATCCTCTTTGGTTCCTTTCTCTTCCAAAGGTAAGAACACGTGATTGCATTTGTCCTCCTCGAAAGAGTAAGTGTTCTTTCTCCCATCATTAATAACACCTCTCTCATAATTCCACTACCTTCCTAGTAAGACATGACAAACGTCCATTTGCATAATGTCACATAGCACCTTGTCTTTGTAACTGCCAGTTTGGATTTCCACCTTGAATTGTTCATTTGACTAAAATTTGATGCCCTTTTTGCAACCATGTCACCCGGTATCGAGTGGGATGTTCCATCATTTTCAACCCCCATTTCTCCACCATATCCATAGAAACCAAGTTGTGAGTGTTACCACTATTAATAATTAATTTTCAACACTTACAGGTTTAAAAGCTGTCCTAAACATATTTTTTTGTTGGGTTGGATCTTGCTTCTCCTTCTCTCCTTTAATTAAAATCCTCTCCAGTATTACAGACTCACCAAACTTAGGGATTTCTTCTTTTACTTCTGTGGTTGTTTCCTCATCCCTAGCTTCTGTAACATGCGCTCCTATCTAGCCTGAAGATTTATTTTCAGGAAAATTCCATGACATATGGCATGTATTTCCATATATATAGCATCTGACTTCCCTGTCTCTGTTTCTACCTCATGGAAAAAAAAATTATGCCCCATGACTCTCCTCTTCTTGGAGATTTAATTCTTGAACTCCCTACTTCTTCTCTTGGAATATGGGTTCTTCCCCTATTATAATTCCCTTTTCCTCTAGCTCGACTCCTTCCTCTACCATGTTGGCTCTTCTTTCTAGCCAAATTTTCTTCTTCCATCAATGTTTCCTCATAGGCAACCATCATATTATTCAAGGGTGAGGGGTTGATTTCATCTTGAATCTCAAATCTCAGGCCACTAATTTACAACACCACCTTCTCCACATATTCTACAATGTGACCTGCTCTTACACTCCGCCTATAAAACTCCTTTCTATATTCTTTTAGTGTCATGAAATTCTACCCCAAATTTTGGAGTTTCCTGAACAGATTCAGTTGGTAATCCTTGGGGATAAATTTTCTATTGAATTTAGCCACCATTATATCCCAAATTTTAATCTTTACATTTCATTTTCTTCTTCGTTCTGCTACAAATCATCCCACCACAAGGTTGCATTACCTCTCAACCTGTTCATATGACACTTGGCATTTTGGTCCTCCTCAACATCCTCATAGTCAAAATATTTTTCCATAGAGATTATATAATCCAATAGCTCTTCCACATTCAAATTTCCCTCATATATAGGAAGTTGCATTTTCAGTTTGGACCCAACCTCGGTAACGAGTTTAATCAACTGCTCATAAGGTTCCTCTCTTCCTTGCATTCTTTCCACCTCTTCCTCAAAAGTCATAACTTCACTCTCACTGATGTCTCCTCTATCAAAGGCTCGTTTCTAGCCAATTTCCATGGTCCTCATCCTCTCCTGGAGACACCTTATCTCCAATCTCGAGTCATCTTCCATATCAACCCTTCCTCCATCTCCTCTTTCATCATTCATCTTGGCCCTTCCTTGGTCTCCACTTTTGGTCCCCATATCAACAACAAAGCTTTAGCAATATCTCAGTTTCAACTTTTTGTTACAAGGTTCTTTTCATAGCTAAGAGTGTGGTTTGATAACAAAAAAAACGTAGTGGAAATGTAGAAAAAAAACCTTCCAAAAACCAATGAAATTATGATAATTTATCCACCGTGTATTTATTCATTACATCCACATGAAAATTCTTAAGGGAATCACTTAAAAAATTTAAATACTAAGCTTAACCATAGTAGTCATGTGAGAGTCTCAAGCACACACAGTCCCCAAGGCAAGCCGTGAGTTGACCTCTACAACGAGTTGGGGTTAGAAATGTTTTCCAATGGTGAGGTTATCCAATTATAGTTTAGACCTGACTATGGTCAGGGTTTTACCTTCTACCAATTTCTTCCTTTATGTCGAACGACTCGCTAGTCGACTACCCACGGGCCCATTCACGAGGTCGGGGTCGGGATGGTGCTCAAAAATGGTGCACAAGCATTTGGGTTGGACTTATGGCCCTCGTTAACTACTTTATGAAGACACTTCTCTCGGTAACAAAAAAAATTATTTTTCTTAAATAGAATTTGAGGAAAAATAGTCAAGTTCAGGGACTTACCTTCTCTCAAAAACCAATAAGGGTCAAGCCACCCAACACGACCAAGATTTTCTGTAATTAACTTAGTATTGTATTTCTTTCAAATTAATTCAAGCCTCCAAACCCATCATTATTCCCATGATTAAATAGAAATATATGCATCTATTAATTTCTCACAAATAAAAAAAATCGACTCATTCATTCCTTTGAAAATTTACCTTACATTCATCCCTTTTGGCATTGTGCTTCCTGGTCAAGAGAATGGGAATCATAAAGGTAAATTTTAAGTGAGAATTTGACTGGAATAAAACACAAAACAAATCATTTTAGACATGCACAATATCATTAATTTATTTCCACTGTTTCCTCTCTCACCCACGAGGCCTTTTGAATTGCATATATATACCAGCTTAGATCCATATTAACTCTGGATCTATCAAGCGTCGAGAGGGATAAAATATCTGGAGGCGAAAAACTCTTTTTTGAGTGCAAAAATTGAGGAAAGGTTTGCACCTCAAGAGATTTGATCCCTCTTAGTGCTTGATAGATCTGGAGTTGAGATGGATATAAGCTGGTTTCAGTCGTGTGATGCTTAGGAAAATATATCGATAATATGAGGAACATAGAATTAATTTTATCAATAACATGTAAATACATCTATGTTTGAGATTTATCGATTCATTTTAATTTTAAATTTTCTTAATTACCTCAGTTTGTTGAGATGATAAATATTGTAAAATAACTTTAATGATGAAAAATGATGAAATAAATTTTTTGAATGCAAAGTGACAATGTAATAATATTGAATGATAGAAAATGTGAATAATAATAATGTAGTAAATTACAAATAGCCGTCATTGTGATCAATCTCAAACTATTTTCTTCTACTATTCTTATTGTCACCCTTCTTAGTTTTGGCGTCTTTTCATATCGATTATATGAAAAAGAAAATAACTTTAATAATGAAAAATGATGAAATAAATTTTTTGAATGCAAAGTGACAATGTAATAATATTGAATGATAGAAAATGTGAATAATAAGAATGTAGTAAATTACAAATAGCCTTCATTGTGATCAATCTCAAACTATTTTCTTCTACTATTCATATTGTCACCCTTCTTAGTTTTGTCATATTTTCATATCGATTATATGAAAAAGATAGTTGAAATCATAAACCATTTAAATAATTAGCTTGTATTAAACATCATACCTTGTCTCTCTTGCTCTCCAATATTATTACGTTTAATTACTATAACACAAAAATAAATCTACATTGTCAATAATTTTTTGTGCTTACACTCAAATCAATTGACACTATTAATCCAATGACTTTAAAATTAATGTACCATCATACATCCAATTACAACAAATTGGAAATCAACATATACACTAAGATCAATGCATATAATGCGAAAAATAAAATAAGATTAGAAAACAACATCTACGTTGAAATCAATGCATTTAATGCAAGTAATCAGATAAGATTAGAAATCAACATCTACACTCAAATCAATGCATCTAGTGCAAGTAAGAAAATAGGATTAGAAGCCAACATATACACTAAAATAAATGCATCTAGTGCAAGCAATCAAATAGGATTATAAACCACCATCTACACTAAAATCAATCCATTTAGTGAAAACAATCAAATAGGATTAGAAATCATATATATTGAAATCAATGCATCTAGTGTAAGCAATCATATATAACTAGAAATCAACATCTACATTGAAATTAATGCATCTAGTGCAAGCAATAAAATAATATTAGAAATCACCATCTACACTGAAATTGATGCATTTAGTGAAAGCAATAAAATAGGATTAGCAATCATCTACATTGAAAACAATGCATCTAGTGCAAGTAATCAAATATCACTAGAAATCAAAATCTACACTAAAATCAATGCATCTAGTTCAAGCAATCAAATAGGATCAGAAGTCACCATCTACACTAAAATCAATGCATATATTGCAATAAATATTCTTCCCTCTCTCCCCCCTCCATATATATCTATATGTCCCTCCATATCTCCTTCTTTGTCTCTTTATCTCACCCCCACAAACATGCACGCACACTCTTACTCCACATTTATCAATCTGTTTTTCCCTCCGTCCCTTTCTCCATCTATCTCTTCTTTCTCTTCACCTTCCATCTATATCTCTATGTCCCTTTTTCTCTCTATATCAACCCCAAAAATACACTATCTTTCTCCAATCTATCTATCTAGCACTCCCTCATCCTCTCCCTCCCTCTCTCTCTCTTCCCCTTCCCTCGCTATCCCCCTCTTATATCTCTCTTCCCTCCTACTATCCTCTCTACCTCTCTCTCCATCTTCCTTATCACTCCCTCTCTCTCTCTCTCTCTCTCTCTCTCTCTCTCTCTCTCTTTCCATATTTCACTGCCTATGTATTTCTTCTTACCTCCCTCTCTCTCCCCCTCCATCTACGTCTCTCTTTCCCTACCTCTATCCATTCCCTCTCTTCCTTTTTATCCCACCTCTCCCTCTCCCTCTCTCTCTCTCTCTCTCTCTCTCTATCTTCACCTTCCAAATTTGTTAGTATATGCCTCTCTCTCTCCTTCTCTCCTCCCTTCTCTGAATCTCTCCTTATTTATCTCTTTATCTCACCCCAAACATACACTCTCTCTCTACATATCTCCCTTGTCACTCCCTCTCTCTCTCCACATGGCACTCTCTACGTATTTATTCTTCCCTCCCTCTCTCCTCCTATCTCCCTCCTCTCCTCCTCTCTCTCAATTCCCCTCTCTTTTCCTTCCTCTCTCTCCCTTTCCCTCCTACCTCCCTCTCTCTTTCCCTATCACTCACTCTCTCTCTCTCTCTCTCTCATTCCCCTACAATCTTCTCACTTGCCCCTCACTCTCTTCCTCTCTCTCATCCTTCATCTCTCCCGATTTCTTTTCTGACTCCCTCTATATTCACCTCTCTTTCTCTCTCTCAAATCCTCTCTCTTCCCTCATCACTCTATCTCTCTCTCCAACTATGTTACTATTTCCCTCCATTTATTCTTCTCTCTCCTTCTCGCCCCCCTTGTCTCCATCACTCCTTCTATGTTTCTTTATCTCACCCTGAACATACATACTCTCTCTCCATCTCTCCCTTGTCATTCCCTCTCTCTCCACTTCTCACTCTCTATGTATTTCTTGTTCTCTCCCCCCCCCTCTCTCTCTCTCTACCCTCCAATCCTCTCTCCTTCTCCCTCCCTCTCTCCTTCACTCTCTCTCCCACCTCCATATTTATGTCACCCTCTCCCTCTCCCTCTCTTACCCTTCTCTACCTCTCTCACTCCTCTGCCTCTCTCTCTCTTCATTCCAACTCTCCCCTCTCCTTCATTTTATCTCTATCTCTCCTTTGTCACTCTCGCTATTTCTCCACCTCTATCATGTGTCTTTTTTCTTCCCTCCCATATATATCTTGGGTTACTGTATATATATATATATATAGATAACACATTTAATATTGTATTAATATAAAGTTATTAAATTTAATAATATCAATATGAATATTAGATTTATTAATATTAATATTTTAATATTAATGTTAGGGTTAATAATGTTTTTTGCATTCTATTATTATTAATTTTGTCCATAGACTTCATATATAATTAGATGTTGATTTATACTCCTATTTGATATATTTTTGTTCATTTACCTTGCCTTTCTATACCTCTTTTATAAATATAGTATTTGGCCCATGGTATTTGACCCATGGTATTAATAACAATTTGTCCCATGGTATTTGGCCCATAGGATTCAGCTAAATGAAACCTATTTTTTAATTTTTTGTAAATACAAAGAGGTTTATGGAGTAAATATAAAAAGAGGTTTTATTTATTTACTATACCTCTAGTTTATTTATATTTTCCTTCAGATTCTATTTATTTACCATACCTCTCGTTTATTTATATTTTTATTTATTTACCATATCTCTTTTTTTACTGTTCTCAAAACTCTTCATATTTTAAATTTATATTGTTTAAATTTATTTTTAATTGTTTATTTATATGTTTGTGTAAGTTATTCTTTAAGTCGACATTATTTAGATTTTATTTTTATTTATTTTTAGTTTTTTATTTTTGCTTCCGACATACATACACATTGGGGTCATACTGAGCTGTAGAATGTGCCTCTCGGTACAACAATTCAAAATAAGGAAATATCTTCTAACCGAAGATAGGCATGTTGGAAATAACGAACTTTCCCCAATAGACAACCAGAATTGATTCTATAAGGGAATACTAATGAACATAATATGTATTCCCTAAAAGGGACACATTTACTAATAGAAAAATAAAATAAAAAAACTAGGCTAGCTACCCTTCCAGGGACACATAAGAAAAGCCAATACGATATATTTAAAATTTTTGTTATTGCAGAGTGATGCTACTGCATCAAGTCTCCATGAATCCTAATGGAATTATAGTTAATCATAGATTTTATGAGGAAATCCATGAGGCATCTTATTTTCAACAACATATTATATCTTGTAAAGAGACAACCATGTAGGAAACGCCTCATTCTGGCGACGACCAATGGGATTAACAAATGAATTTTATTGACATTGTTGAGGACTATGGTGATAATTCAAGTACCAACACGTGGGAGAAGGTGGGATGCATAGATATAGTTAAGTACACACAAAAGTTTGAAAAAGAAAATTACTCCGTGTCACTAACCCGAGTTTTTGCAGCTTGTGGAAGTTTAAATGGTAATAGAGATCGAAAGGTACAATAAATTTTATGTAACAACTCTGGTCAAAATTCGATGTAATAAATTTAATAAAGGAAAAATAAGACAAAGGTCATGGGACACATATTCCAAGCTAAATGTTGGGAAAATTATCCTAGCGGGTGTTCATTTGGTTATATGGCAAAGGGAAATTAGAAAAGGCAAAGGCAAAGGATTTGGAAAGGAAAAGTGGCGTTAATTGGAAGTTTATTTATGAAAATTATGGAAATTAGAAGAGAATAAAGATGAAAGGTCGCAGGTTTCATGTGAGGAAGAAAATGAAAGAAAATAATGGAAAATGAAGAAAATATACGCCTCATTAATAAAAAGGATTCCAAGGATCAGTTGGTAGCTTTTGTCAGATTAAGATTTCGATAGTTATATGGTGGAGCTCTCTCTCTCTCTCTCTCTCTCTCTCTCTCTCTCTCGCTCTTGGAAACTGAGTTTTCTTGGAGCAATATAACATTAGATCAAGGAAAGAAAAGGAAGGACCAAGAAGGCAAAGATCAATCATATACAATGGGATTACTTGTAGGTATCGATTTGCATGTGTGATTTTCTTGCTAGATTTGGCATGCATGGTACATGCATGTGTGTATTTGGTTCTCTTGTTAACATTGGCATGGGTTCTGCTAGGTATGACATTTTTTTTCACCCTAACCTTGCCATTTCTGGATAGCCATGGTGTGATGGTGATTTCTCTTATTTCTTTAAGTTGTATTGTTGGATGGTTTCGAAACTGGGTGAGGTGGTCTTTGAAAGAAAAAACACGTGGCCTAGCAATCCCTAGATTGGATTGTGGATTGTAGTGAATCCAAATTTTGTGTGCCTCGCTGGATGTGTGAATCAGTGACTGGAGAATGGAGGGATATACATTAAATCCTATAGGTGGGTGCCCTCGATCAGGGTTAGGAATCCTTGGTCGGTGAATGAGAGGACATACAATAAAGCCTAGAGTGTGGAGTCTCAGTTAGGACTAGGAATCCTCAACCATTGTATGATGGGATATATAGTAAAGTATATACACTAGGAGATGGTTAAATTCCTCATGATGTAGGTGGAGAAATCTGGTGGCATCCATGATTATTTAGGGCGTAGTGATTCGGTGTGGATTGCGGTAGAGACTGAGGAAACCTAGTTTGGTTGGTTTGGAATCCCACATTCATGCTTGGTATATGGCACGGGGGTGATTGTCTGAAATAAATATTTGGTTCAGTCTATCTATGGTTGGGTGGCTCGTGGAAGTCCCACACATGGTTGGTTTATGCATTAATTAATAAGAGCTTCTTCTCCTCGGTATTTTATGTGTAAATGTATTGTCTTACATGTGGATTTTAATGCTTTCATGTCCTTGATATTTTTGTTGGTTATATGCCAGTTATGAGTATGTTTTATGACAATGATGATGAATGAATCTCATCATGTTTTGATTTCTAAATGACTGTACAATGAATACATGAGAGTTGATGATAATGCAACTATTGTGAGAAGTCATCAATTCTTATTGATGAATTTCAGATAAATATCATACCCCTATGTCCAGATCTTGTACATTGCATGTTCATGATATTATTAAAGAAATGTATATCATGGTTAGGATTGTTTTGGCCAATTCGTTGATCAAGTTTTGTGTTAGAGGCTTTGTATTGGTGTCATTTATTGTCTTGGAAGATATCATCAAGTTTTGGGAAGTGGTCTGGAGACTGGCCTTGAAAAAGTGGCTTAAATCTCGCAGTCTCTGGCACAAAACTAGCTGTAAAATACTGTAGTCTCTCCCCTGCAGGCTTTTGGGAGTGACTAGTGGGTTTCAGGCATATGGAGGCCTTGTCATGAGCGCGACTGGGAGTTTAGTTTAATGAAAGTCTAGGTCAACTCATGGGTTGGGTACTTGGAGTGGTGGATTAGCTTCTGGGGGTCTTGTAACACCCGAGGGAGGTCTATAAGGTGTTGTTTTGTCAATTCCACTTCCTTAACTGAACTTAGGGAGTTGAATCATATCGTAGTAACTCTTTGTCACATGTTTACCCTGGTGGCCCGGTTAGCTTGGGTAATTGTGGGAGGAGGGTGTTAGAGAGTGGTATTAGAGCATGGTTTCATTCTCTTTGGGTGGTGTCTAGTTTTTGTTCTCCTTGTGTGATATCTAATACCACAGAGTGGTATCATAGAATGGTTTCATTCTCTTTGGGTGGTGTATGCTTTTTTTTCTCCTTGTGTGATATCTGATACCATAGAGTGGTATCAAATCACGGTTCAACACTTGGACTAGATGGGAAGAATGTGTTTGTCATGCATACATGTTGGTTGTATATGTGTCCTTATTCTTGAAGTCTATTTTCTTGTTGTGTATGCACGGTGGGGGTCATGGTTACAAATGTGTCGCCATGTGGAAGTTGATGGTGTTGTTGTTGGGATGTGTTTTCCATGAATGCATTTCAGTTGTATATGCATTTTTATGCATGTTAGTGTCTATATGTTGTTATGCATGCATTTTCATGGTTATATTTGTCATGCATGAGGTCATTGTATGAATCTTAGGTCATGATAATGTTGTTGGTATTTTATGATGAAAATGTGTTTGTTGAGATAGATCAGGAGATGTAGATCATCAAAGCAAGGTCACATCACTCGACTTCAGGGTAAGAGAAAATAATCATATAGGTTTTTATGTTTGGTATGGAGGCATGTGGTTAATGGTTGTTATAAGCATTAGGGTTATGTACATGTTTTTCATACTATTGTTGTTGTGGTTACATGTATGATAGATGTTAGTTAATTAGTGTGATCATATGTGCATTCATCAGTTAATCATGAAGGATAGTAACTTATTTTTATATGCATTCTGGTCATATGCATGATGATTATGGTCATTGCAGCAGAGGTCTTGATGTTATTATGTTTTTTGCTAATTTTGGATGACCTATGTAAATGATTATGGTTATGACATTCAAGTATGAGTCGATACATTGTGATATTATGTCATACTAATCTAGACTAACTGTGCATATGTGATTGATATGCATGAATGACAATTGTTTATTAGTTATGATGTGAACATGTTAGCTAGTTACTATAATGGACATCATGGCCTTATTTATGATTGATTTGATATTTTGTGAATTTATATTGTGCTAATCTA
The DNA here is from genome assembly GCA_034641835.2 of Pinus albicaulis. Lineage (NCBI taxonomy): Eukaryota > Viridiplantae > Streptophyta > Pinopsida > Pinales > Pinaceae > Pinus > Pinus albicaulis. Next base: position 144,225,911 of record CM076584.1, read on the forward strand.
GATTGATTGTGCAGACAAGATAGCCTCCCCTAAGATAAATTAAGGTATGAGTTTTCTTATGTCATATACTTGTTGCTTGAATGGTTTTTTATGTCCTCTATTTGGTGTTTGATTATTTGGTGTCTATTATGTAATCCCTTTGGTGTTCGAATGTTTGATTAGTTGCATGATATGAGTATGATTCTATAATATTTCATGAAGAAATGATATTTTTTTAATATGGTTCTACTAACACATATGTGACGAGACAGTTGATATGTACTTGAGTGTAAGTAGGTGATAGTTGTAGCATTAGGTATTATGGTTTATGAATGTGAATTTATTGTTGATTATGAAATGGTTGTTAGACTTGGTAAATATTAATTTAAAATTAATAGATATGTTGTCTTGATCTTTGGAATATGTGATTGACATGTGTGAGTAGTTACAGGACAACATGCTTGGTATCAGTGTGACAAGGTAATAATTGATGTGTTTATATAACTAACGATTGGGTGATGTAATAGTGGCTAATAAGAATCAATTGTAGCAAGGTAATAAGGTAAAATAAATGAATGCGATGAGAATTCCTTTGGTTATGTTTGGAAACCACAATTTCGAATGAATTATTTTTTTGCATGAATACCTTCTAAACCCTAATATCTTCTGAATGAATTATTTTTTTGCATGAATACCTTCTAAACCCTAATATCTTCTGACAAAACAATAGCTAGTTTATAAACCCTAATCTCGTCTGACAAAACATGTGCTTGGAAAGTATAGTAGCTAGTTTCTAGTTATAGTTGAATCCGTAAAGGGATTTGGATTCCCTTGAGAGATGATATATGTACGTGTTCAGTTACAAGGAAGTGTGTTTGGCACAACAAGGTAAGATAACTAGCATATTTTTATATTTATATATGTACTTACAATTATGTGTTTATGGTAGGATGATGCAGGGATTGCATTGCAAGAGACTTCCATGAAATCTTGGAGAAGGCTTAGGTTGATATTTCCTTTGGAAGCACTAGGAACCATGGGGATTGAGTCATGGTGTTTGTTTCCAGTCTTATGGTTTTGGTATTTTGTGATTTGTTGCATTTGATTTTTAGCTTTGCTTATGTTTGGTGCAATGCCTTGCCACTTTATTTTTGTTGTCATATTGCTATTTGTTTTCATGGTTTTATTCTAGTTTGTTTCTTGTTCTTTCCTTTTGTGTATTGAGGTCCTTGGGAATTCGTTGGGAAGGAGGAAAATTAATGGAGCGTGGGGAGAGCTGAATGAAACCCAACAGGTGATGCCAGACTTAGATGAAGCTCGATGCATGAGTAAGGGAAGTTGAAGGCAATAGTATGATAGTGAATTGTATTGATTGGGTCCGTTAGTGTAAATGGACGATGGGCGGACAAACATGAGAAAGGTAACAAGAAAGGTAAAGTGAGTGGATCTGAGATAACAAATTCATTGGCTAAGTTGGGAATTGTTGTTCTCAGTGTTGCGCATGCTATGCACACATAAAGGGAGATATCTTACCCTATACCTTATGATATATGGTAATTGTGTTGTGACTATGATTATGTTGATGTTTATATATGCATAGATATATGTATGTTTGTATGTATGTATGTCAGTGACTGACAGGGTCATTAGGATTGTTTTGTGATAATGCTCACACACACACACACACACACATGCAGTTTTCTGATTGGGTGGTTATGGATCATGATTGTTTTATGTTGATGTTTATATGTATATATGTATGCATGCATGTTTTTATCTAACAAGGTCACCAGGGATCATTCTTTTGGAGGAATGATTGCTTATGCGTGTGAATGGCATGAAGAGGTTCCTAGTTTATGAGGAATCAAGTGGGAAGAGTAACCGTGACATATATACAAGGTCAGTATCACGTGGATATAAATTGATATTATATGCTTGTACTATGTCTATGTTTATTTTAGGGACATGTAATGTTGAGGGATACATCAGTAGTATGAAAGCAGTGTGATTGAAAACATGTTGGAACATGCATGAATAGTGGAAAGACACTGGAAGCAAGGTGATTGGTAGATTCAGTGTGTGGTCTCTAGATGTGCAGTACTATTGTTGTATATATGTTGTACATGTTACATCTATGATGTTGTGTGCATGCGACGTTGTGTACATGTCGTTTATCCAATGCTACGTACAGATGGTGTTTTGTACATGTTAGATATGTGGTGTTGTGTACATATAGTATTGTATGCATATTGTATGTGCAGTTTTCTGTACATATGTTGTTGTGTGCATGTTGGATATGTGGTGTTGTGTATATATGGTGCTTTGTGCATGTCGCATATATGGTGCTATGTACATATGGCGTAGTGTTGATGTTGTAAATATAGTGCTATGTACATGTGGTGCTGTGTATATGATTTTACATGTGGTGTTGTGTGCATATGGTGCTATGTACATGTTGTACATGGGGTGTTGTGTGCAGGTGCAATTGTGTACATGTCGTGCATGTGGTGTTGTGTACATGTGGTGTTTTGTACATGTCATGCAGGTGGTGTTGTGTACACATTGTGCAGGTGGTGTTGTGTACATGTAGTATTGTGTACACATTGTGCAGGTGGTGTTGTGTACATGTAGTATTGTGTACACAGTGTGTAGGTGGTTTTGTGTACATGTAGTGTTGTGCACATGTTATGCAGGTCGTGATGTCTACATGTGGTACTATGTACATGTTGTACAAGTGATAGTATGTGCATGTCGTACATGCCTTGTTTTGCACATGTGATATTTTTTGCATGTTGTACATGTTGTTTTGTGTACGTGTGGTATAGTGTATGTGTATTGTGTGGTCGCATTAGGGGAATTTTGAGGTCTAAAATGGGCCTCCTAAGGAAATAATAAAATAATACCTAAACAAATAAAATAATATTGTTTAATTTGAAATTCACTTTTTCACCACAGTCCATGTAACCATGGTTAAATTCAATTAAAAAGTTGTACCAAAATAAAATCAATAAACAATTGGTATTAATGTGACTATAAATAAAAATGAGCTTTTCAATAAAAAAGTTGTTATCATTAAACAACTAATGCATTTGTCCTTTGTACTTAAATAACTTAAAATATATTATAAATATAAATTCATGCATTTGTCCTTTGTACTTGAATAACTTAAAATATATTATAAATATAATTTCATCAATTCTTAATTGTATAATATATTATTAATTAAAATTTATTTTATTAAATGATATAATAGCATGTAATTAATATACTATATAAAAAACAAATAATATAATATAAAAAATAAAATGTAATATATTATTTATGTATTATTTTATAAATTGGTTACAATTTTCATAAAATTTTGTAAAAATTTATCAAATAATTTATAAAATTACATTAAAAATATTAATGTGCTTTGATATAGTTGAAGATTATTTGTATCTACCATTGATAAATTTATAACAATAGAAATAATGATAATAAAAACTATTACAACAAAAATATTATTATTATCATTAAATTGACTGAATTTTATAAATTTAAAATTTAAAATTATCTAAAAAATACTAAACATTAACAATAAACCATCAATAATAAATTAACCAACTCCAATAATCTTAAATTTATAACAATAGCAATAATCATAATAAAAACTATTATAACAAAACTATTATTATTATCATTAAATTGACTAATTTTTATAAATTTAAAATTTTTAATTATCTAAAAAAATACTAAACATTAACAATAAACAGTCAATAATGAATTAACCAAATCCAATAGTCTTATCTCATTATCTTTCACCTAGTCTAAAAACCCCAAAATAACCCAAGAATTCCGACAAGACTATGAAAAATTCAGAATGTCAAACTTTAGAATATTTTTTTGATTTTTTTTTTTATCAGATTCCAGCAAAAGAACTGTCGTTCAAGCTATTTTGTTACATATGTAAACAACTCGCTAATCTTTTATTAATTATGCTTTATATTTTTCAAAAAACCATTATTTTTAATATTAAATTATTCTATTAAAATTACATTAATAAATCATTTTTAGAATTTTGTCTTTTATTGTAATCTGGTGCTTTGTTGCTATCGTGGCAGATGAGAGCACAGATATCAACGCTGATCCAGTTCGTGTTTCCGGTCGGTCTCCCTTTCCCTCTGGCTGTTCTGATTGTTCATTGAGTTCCGTCTTTTGTGGTGGTTGCTCGTCTTCTGGTGAATCTATTGGATCCGCTCCCATCCATTCCAGCGTTTCTAATTGAGGTAACTCTCTTCATGTGGCAGCCGTAAAAATCGATTCTAACATTTTTAATTTATCTATTAACCAACACAGCCCTAGAATAATGTGTAAGAATTTTACTAATGAATCAATTAGTAATATTGAAATTAATTTTAGTATTAATGAAACTAATTCTAAAGATCTAAATATTGGTAATAGTAATAATAAATATTTATTAAAAGAGACTATAACAACATGGAAAATGAAAAATGGCCTAATAAGAAGAAAATGGATTTAATAATATGAATAATAATTATGAAAATAACACTAGTATAAATAATATTATAAATAATGATATAATTAAGAATAATAAAAATAACAACATAATAACCACTATTATAAAAAAATTAATAAATATTTTATGAATAATAATAATATTAATAATTGTGAGGATGAAAGTAAATTTAATAATAATAATACTAATTTTAGTAATAAGATTAATAACACTTAATAATTGTGAGAATGAAAGTAAACTTAATAATAATAATACCAATTCTAATAATAAGATTAATAACACTAAGAATGACTCTAGTAATAGAGTTGTTAATCTCTCAAGCTTTTCCTTTGACTTCTTGGTTTATAGTCTTCTAGAGAAAGGCTTTAAGTTTGCCCTAGCTCCTAGAAAAACTTGATTCAAGATATTATTTGTGACATTGAATTTGACATTAGGGACTTACTGGATTCTTCCAAGGACATTATTAGGCAGGATTGTGCAGTCATACTAAGGAAAGCCAAGCCCCCCAAGGGCAACCTCAGTAAGCCCGAGTTTGAGGCCTTAAAATCCTTAAATAATAATAAGGATATTGTTATTCCTAACGTTGACAAAGGGGGTGCAGCTATCATTCTTAATAAAGATGATTATAGGAAGAAAATGTTAGACCATTTGGAGAATAGTGGAAGCTACAAGAAACTTTCTAAAAATCCCTTAAAAAAGGACTCAAGAGCAGTCATTGATGTTGTTAAATCAAGCAACTCCGTGAGTTCTCTAAGTAAAAAGTTGATTGAAAGCAACCCGCTTACTCCAAGATTCTATGGTCTTCTAAAAATCCATGAAGATGGTGCTCCCCTTCACCCCATTGTTAACACCATTGGCGGTCCAACTTATCTTCTAGCCAAGTATTTAGCCCTTAAGCTTAAACCTCTCGTAGGTCATACTGACTCCTTTGTTAAAGATTCTTCCTCTTTTTTTAATGAGTTAAAGGGTGTTAGAATGGATGCTGGAGATAGGCTTGTTAGTTTTGATGTTGTCTCTCTTTACACCAATATCCCCATTAATGAGGCCATTGAAGTCATTAATCGCATCACTGATCCAGATACGGCCCATTTACTCGAGATTTTCTTAACCTCTACTTTCTTTAGTTTTGAAGATGAGTTCTATGAGAAAACATGTGGTGTTTCCATGGGTTCTTCCCTTTCCCTGATTGTTTCTAATCTGTTTATGGAGGACTTTGAATCCAAGGCTCTTTCCTCAACTCTATACCAGCCAAAGCTTTTGAAAAGGTTTGTTGATGATACTTGTGTCATCTGGCCTCATGGTAAAGAAGAGTTAGATCGTTTCTTCCTTCATCTTAATAGTCAATCTTGCTCCATAAAATTCACCATGGATTATGAGGTGGATGGTAGCCTTCCTTTCATTGACGTTCTTATATCTAGAAAGGATGATGGTTCTTTCTCCCATCAAGTTTTTCGAAATAAAACCCATACTAAGCAATATCTCACACTAGTTCTCATCATTTCCCTGCTCAACAATTAGGCGTCCTAAATACCTTGGCCATTAGGGCATTGAGAATCTATGATGAGTCTCACCTTGAGGGAGAAAAGACCCATCTCCTTAATGTTTTTTGTAAAAATGGTTATAGTAAGTCACAAGGCCTTAAGGCTTTTCTTAAAGCAGAAAGAGGTCCTTCAGTTAAAAATAAAAATATAAATGAACCTAATTAGTGGTCCTGCAGTCTAAGGCTTCCTTTCATTCAGGGAACCACTGATAGGATTTCTAGGATCCTTAAGAAGCATAAGGTTTCTTCTTCCTTCAAGCCCCTTAGCATGATTCGTAGCTCTCTTAAATTAGTTAAAGATCTGGTAAAACCTAGGGATGGGAAAGGTGTCTACATTATTCCTTATTCTTGTCAGACACCTTACATTGGTGAAACTGGTCGGTCTATAAACGAAAGGATCTATGAAAATGTGTTGACATTAAACATGGAAGATCTCACACCTCTGCCCTAGCTGAGCATGTGGAAAAGACTAACCATCATATCTGCATTGAAGAGGCTAAGGTCATAGCTAGGATTGACCATTTCCATCATCATAAGTTAAGAGAGGCCCTAGAAATTGAAAAAAGACCCATAAATCTCAATAGAGATGACGACTGTAATATAAGCAGGTGTTGGATCCCTGCCCTATATTCTTAACGATCTGGTGGTTTTCATTATGTTTTTTAGAAAGGAAATTAATATAAATAAATAAATAAATATAATATAATAAAATAAGTAATAAAGAATTAAATAATAATAATAATAATAATAATAATAATAATAATAATAGTAACAAAAATAATAATAATAATAGTAAATATAATAATAATTAACTAAATAAAATAAAATAAAAGATCTATATATATTTTATTAAATAATTAAATAATTTACTAATTAAATAAAACTAATCGTTATTAATCTATTTGAATTTTTAAAGTAAAACTAGTCATTATCCTAGCGACTAGTTTAGCCATTTCTGCATCTACTTAAACTCAACGTCCGGATCTGATCTCTCACCTAGTCCTGATGATGAACCACACTGGTTGGTTCGAAACACATCGATAATGTTCATTTGAATGTGATTATTACCAAAAGAATTCTATATAATTAATAAACCTTCTTTACAATTATATAACTTTATCTTTATCATTTCTTTAATTTATCATCAATATATTTTTACATTTATCATTTATTTAATTTATCATCAATATATTTTTCCATTTTAATTAACCAACTCTAATAATCTTATCTCATTATCTCTTTTTTCCCAAGGAAAAATTCGTAATTTTCATTAATTGTAAAGAAAATTACATGTTGTATTGGCAACAAATTGCATCGCGGCATATTCTGCATAATATCCACAACTTAAACATAAGTTATATAATAGTCCAAAAAAAATAAAAACAATATTTACAATTTATTATGCAAGTCCAGATAGACATAAATAACAACAAAAATAGGAGGTCCAAAATCTAAAAGCAATAGAGTCAAAAAAGCCTCTAATCAGACAAACTGATTAGCAGGCTCTAAAAGCCTAAAATCCCATATAAATGGCATGTAGTAGTGCTGATAAATTTCCGGAACCTTGTGCTTGGAGATATTCCATTGCCCCCATGTCAGGTGTGCTACTTATTTGGATAAGCTATTAGGAGTCTAGTTCCTTTGCGTGTAAATATGAGTGAAAATAGTTGTGTCAAAATGATTTTTTAGAGCCAAAACATCACCCATAAAACTCCTAAGTGTGTGTACATGACATATTGCATTATTATTGAACCAGTTAATAATAATCTTAGAATCCCCAAATATATGTATCATGTTGCATCTTTTTTCTAAGGAAAATATAAGGATAAGTATGAGACTGTTGAGCTTTGAGTAGTTGTTCGTTCCCGGGCCTAAACTCATCTTGAGGTGAAAATAGTGTGAGTCCGATAGGTACAGTATAGCCCCTCCACCGTAACCTTCGATACCAGCAGCTCCATCAAAGTATTCCCAAGGGAAATCTTTGTCAATGGTTTCAGGCACTATGATCCTATCAAGTTTTGAGATTACCTCTTCAGGGATAGAATGATAGAGGACAATAATGTATTTGCATATGGTAGACCAACATATTGTTGCACTTTGGAATGTGATATGGTTTCGGGCTAGCCAAATGCCCCAAGAGATCAGGAGAGGCAGGTTGTGTTCCTTTGTTAAAGTACAAGAGTGCCACCAATTATGTCAGGTCATGGAGATTAACTCCCCATGCCAATTGCTAATAATGCCAAGTTCCATAGTTATCGTCTGCCAAATATTGCAAGTCATGGATAATTTGAGGAAGAGATAGAAAATGTCCTCAACCTGTTCTTTGCAAACACCACACATGGAGGGGCCATGAATGGATCTCTTTGCCAGATTGTACTTCGTAGGCACATGATTTGTACGCATGCACCACATGAAAAGTTGGCCCTTTGGGGGAACCTTTAACTTCCGAAGATGTCTCCACCACCAAATTGTTTCAGGGGGTTCCAAGCTGAGATGAGAGCAGGATAACCATCTTTGGTCATGTAAAAACCTTTTGGGGAAATGGCCTAGATCAACTCATCCTCTACATCCAATATTCTAATGTGAGATGTCTTGTGGGCCATGAAATTAGTTCCAAGCCCTCCAATCATGCTCCGGTATGTTTAGATCTTGTGGGGATTTCTGGTATGCTCTAGTATGTTTAGAGCTTTCTTCATGGGTTTCATGGGCAAGGAATTTTATTATAGGTCAAATACTTCTTCTTGATGTATTTTAGGGATTTTTCATCTTGTCATAAAAGTATTAATTAGAGTCATGTATATGAAGTGTCTCTCATGTATGCTTGAAGACCTTGTCAATTAAGCTTGAAGACATGGCTCAAGATTATCATTGGAACATCTCCTAAAGTCGACCTATGAGCAGTGGACAAGAGGACTCACATACCCCTGAGCAAGTCAGCTTACATACACTTTGGTAAGTCGGCCTAAAACACAGAAAGGAGAACACTATATATAAAGGTTTGTGGTTTCATTTGAACATATATCTTGGACAATTCAGTATGAATTTCAATCAACAAAAAGGTGTGAAGCTTAGGATTGTGGTTTCAACGTAGAAATGAGACAAAACAAAAAAGAATATTTTCGGAACAAGCTCTGAGATTTAGTGTGAGTTTTCAGGACTGAGATATAGTACAAAAAGGGCAGAACAAAAAAGTGGATTGAATCCTAGAAGGACAGAACAACTAGAAGGTATCTCAGATAAAAGGTTTTGTCATATATGTGTTGCAGGATTATAATTTGGTGCAAAGGAGGGACATAGTTATAATGAAGTGCGAAGTAAGGTAAGGGCTACTGAAGCAAAGTATACAGTACAAGAGAAAAGGATATCTATACATATGTGAACCTTACTAAGATATTGGCACCTTGTTGTGAACAGACATGTGCACACACCTTGCACATTTTTTCAACCTTGTTGGTTGATCTTCAAATTACACCCAAGTCTTCTTTTGATGAACAATCCTTTCCATACTATAATGATGCCCTCTCTTTGCTGAGCATACTTGATGCACTTCGTACCTTCAACATAGTTATGTCACCACGTGCTTGTCCTCACACTTGACACAGTCAACACAATTATGTCACCATGGGCTTGTCCTCCACTTGACACAGTCATATTTCTGCATTGTAACATGGTCCCTTTTAAGCACATGTACACAATCCCTTCTCCGCACTTCAAGCTTGAACGCATCTTCTTACTTCACACTCACTTCAAACATTAAAGAAATTGAAAACAAAATTCAATAACATAAATAAGGGATGCATGACTTCTATATTGATGATGAGACTTTAGCATGAGTCATAGATGAAGTATCCAAATACACAACACATTTTAAAGTTATTTTATAACATAATATCTATTACAAATTTTATTTCACTGGTTTAAATTTAAAAAATAAACACAAAATATATATGTAAAAAATGAATATTATTGATTTTTTATGATAAACATTACAACACACTTTGCATATTATATTATAATTTCAAATTTAATATAAGAAAATTAGTAAGATCAAAAATCATATTCAATTTTTAATCCTTAAATATTTTAACAAAATTATTATTGTAATTAACATAATAAAATTTTATTATTTTCTAATTTGGAAAAATATAATAAATCTTTTTATAATATTTATCATGTTAATTTGTTTAAAAAAATTATAATAACAAAATTTAACGTATTATTCAATAACTTGAAATTAAGCAGAAATTATAAGATCATTTTATTGAAAAAACTATAAATAATGGCCAATTAATATATATTTTTTCCTCAACTATATTTTTCCCCCAAATTTTAATATATTTGTATTAATATTAATAATAATAATTAATGAATTAATAGTAATCACATCTTTCTCAATTAAATTTGAATAACTAATGTCATTCACTTTAATAAAGGAAAAGGAATATTGAACTAATATACCTTTGTTTGGGTTATCTACATGTATGCACTATCGTCAATTAGAGAGCCGAAAGCGACATAAATCTCCTGGTCAACTAAAGGCAAAGCAAATTTAGTGCATTGGATTAAAAGAAATCAAATTTGTTTGTGAGTTAGTTAGTTATGCACATCATTAATTATTTGTAGAACAATCACATTATATGAAAATACTGTTGAATAATTTTGAAAAATGTATGACCTCTGTTGTCGGCAGAGAGAGATAGTGCATAAATATACATGTATAGTTCACGACATTAATTATTCAAATTATACATGTACACAGTTTCTTTTATTAAAGTGAACCGAATTAATTATTCAAATTTAAAATTTAATTTAATATTAATATGTTTAAATATTAATTGTTTGTATTTCTATTAATATTATAGTAATATTATTTATAGATTTAATTTATTTTAAAATTACAAAATTATATTTTTTATTTATTTTGATTTTATATGTATAATATATATTTATAGATATTAACATATAATTAATTTGAAATTATAATATTAAATAAAATGGGATAAATATATAATTTTAAAATAAATATATGAAAATATATAATTATAATATTGATTGAAAAGTGTGTAAAGACACGAAGATTTTATAGAGATATGCATTGTTTCTTTCAAAACAACATGAAAAGACAATAATTATATTTTATTCAAAAAATATGAAACGACTTTTATTATGAGTACTGTACTTTATGATTTTAAAAGTATTTAGAGCATTATCATGGTTAACCATGAGTTTTTATCCACCATTGAGAATGTGACAAGTAAGTACCTTTAAATCAACCAATGGCACCTCAACTATTACGGACGATGTCATCACCTAAAATATGATTGATTCTCATAACGTTAATTTTGATTGTACATTTTCCTTAGGAGGCCCATTTTAGACCTCAAAATTCCCCTAATGTGGTATCGTGACATTCGTATGTGTTGTGTTGTACGCCGAGTGTAAGTGTATGTATTGTGTTGTGTTATATGTCTGGTGTAGGTGCATATGTTGTGATGTATGCTGTGTGTGGTTGCATGTGTGTGATGCACACTATATGTATGTGTATGTGGTTGAAGAGAAGGAACTGGTTGTTTTTCGGGTGTGGCAACCGATTCCATGTGTGCACGGAAAGGACAAAGGTAGAAGCAAAGGATTGATTGAAGGATAAGTATTAGTATTTTATTTTAGTTTTAATTATGCATGTGATCTATGATTTTGGTTTCTGCTAATTACATGTGATATGTGATTTTGGTTTCTGATGATTCCATGTGATATATAATTTTTATTATGATGATTGCATTTTGAGTTAACCATATGTGATATGTTTATACATGATGATTTTATCAAACAACTAGTTTGACTTGTTGTGACAAGAAGTGAATAAAGTTGTAGGTGTACCTTATTGACATGCCACTGATGAGGTATGATATGATTTTATTTAAATTTATCTTGAATCTAATGTAAGTTATGTGCTTGGTACAGGAAAGCATGGAAATACCTGGTTGGGTGGTTTAAACTAATTGCAGAATTAGTAGTAATAATGAAGAAAATTGAAACATGTGGTAGTATGCTACTAAAGCAGTACAGGAGCAAGGCCATTATGGGACACTGGTACCCAATAGTGTCCATTGATTTTGAGGAGAATGCTATGAACGATATGATGGTTTTTAGGTAGGTATATTCCTTGGTTATTTGACGTTCCGATGTGAGGAAGCCTTGCCAAGGGATGGATCACCTGGGATAGGGGATGTCAGGGAACTTGGAAGATGAGTGACTTCACTGAAGGTGTTGACTAGATTTCCTTAGGGGGTGTGTAGAAGAGAAGGGAAGGTCAGGGAATACATTTTTTTTCATTAGCATTGACATATTGAATCAAATGCACATTAGTAGTGTGCCTTGGAACAATGAATCGGTAATTGTTCACTAAGAAGACAAGTGGCACAAGATTGTAGCACTATACATTGGATGCGTATTTGACTTTGGCGGTGGATTCTATATTTCCTGCGAAGGAGGCGAATCCTAGTACTCATTTGAGGGTGGATGTGTGAGCCTATGGATTCCCTTGTTGCTAATGCAGACATCGTATCCTTTTTATTTGTTGGTTTATAAAATGTGCATATGTGTATATGTGTATATTATTGTAAATACTATATTGAGATAGATTTATAAATCTCCATAGAAAGTATGGTTATTTTTTGGTTGAAGAAAATGTCCATAAGTATATGTGGTTATTATTGTAAATACCACGTAATGGGTTGCATTATAAAGCTCCAGCAAATGGTATGTTTGTTATGTTTAGTAGTCATTGTAAATACTGCAACGATCTGTGTTATAAAGCTCCATGGGTAGTATGTTTTGTTTTCCAGTGGTTTTCATGGTTGTAGGTGTCACTAAACACCAAGGACAGTGTTCCCCCAAGAGGGAGGGTTCTATAACATCGCTGGTCAAAATTCCATTTAAAAAAGTTAATAAAGGAAAAATAAGACCAAGGTCATGAGACATATATTCCAAGTTGAATGTTGGGAAAAACATCATAGCTAGTGTTAATTTGGTTTATTATGGCAAATGGAAATTGTCAAAGGAAAAGGAAAAGGATTTAGAAAGGAAAAGTGACATTAATTGGAAATTTATTTATGAAATAATGGAAATTAGGAGAAAATGAAGATGAAAGGTCACATGTTGCATGTGAGGAGGAAAATCAAGGAAAATAATGGAAAATGAGGAAAATATAGGCCTCATTAATAAAAATACTTATGATGATCAGTTGGTAGCTTTTTTCAGAGTAATATTTTGATAGGTATATGGTGGAGCTCTCTGTCTCTTCTCTCTCTCTCACTCTTAGACACTTAGAGTTTTCTTGGAGCACTATAGAATTGCATCAAGGAAAGAAAAAGAAGGACCAAGAAGGAAAATATGAGGCAAGGAAGTGTAGGATCAAGTAGCTGCAACGGGATTACTTGCGGGTATCGATTTTCATGTGTGATTTCCTTGCTAGATTTGACATGAATGGTACATGCATGTGATCCACGTGGATATTGGTGGACACCCACCTATTCAACTTGGATCCCCACCATTGTTTCTTTCAATTTTTCAGTTTCCTTAATTGTAGCACAATTTACTATTTTTGGTAGTTTTTCGGGTCCTGAACTTCCAAAGCCGTTTTGAGGCCCTAATTGAAGTTTTTTGGGAAAAATCACCCCCAAGTGAATATGCATCTTTGACTCAATATTTGTTATCAAAACTTGTAGTGCTTGGATATATCTTTCTAACAAGGTATCATGTGTTTCAAACAAAGATCATATGCCAAAGTTACGACCCTAGGAAATTGATGTACCAATTTACCCCAACGGGGCCCATAGTTTGGCATTTCATCTGCTAGGGTTAGGTTTTTGGATGTTTAGGGTTTACCATTGTTTCTCAATAATAAATAGTCCTTTGAGATTCATTGTAACATAGTTCATAGCCGTGTAGTCACCACATCTCTTCTCAGAGATAAGCTACCATTTCCCTAGCTAGCTTATTTCCATTATATTTGTAAGCATATTTTAGTTATGTGATATTAATGAAATGAAGTCTTATTTCTACTACATCTCTATGTTTTTTTGTATTTCGGTATTTTATTGCATTCGTGCATAAGTTCGGATTAATGGTATCAAAGTGGTCTACTCTTTCTCGATCCTTCTTTGCATGTCCCTAATGAGGTCGAGGTATAAGGAGTTATGGCTCGATCTGGTTGAACCTTTTCAAGATTAACCTAGAAAACACTGACGACTGCCCTTGGGGGATGAAAAGAAAGATGAGTGAGCAGGATATCATATCAAAATATTGCTCTAGGATGCCTTCGAGAAACAAAGGAACGCGATGATGGATAACTTTTCCTAGATTCTTCAATGACTGCTCATCGACAGCGCATCTGCATCTAGCAACCACTCTAGAGGTACAACTCCTTTTAAGGTACAAGTAAACTTTGACATTCCAATCTTTGAGGGCCAAATAGATGCAGACATCATAGATAGGTGGTTGAATCTATTAGAAGGGTATTTCTCGATTCATGAATTTTCCAACCGGGAAAAGATTACATTTGCACTCCTCAAAGTCACCCCCCATGTCAAGGACTAGTGGGAAACATACTGCGAGGAAAAGGACGAGAGGGAACCCTCTCTATTTTTGTTTGTACCCACTTGGAATTCTTTTCAAGACACCATCAAGGAAAAATATTATCCCGTGGGGTGTTATGAGGAAAAGTACATACAATGGACTACGTTGTGGCAGCAAAGGGATCAAGATGTGCATGAGCTAATGAAACTATTCCATTCCCTATGAAAAAATTGGGTATCAAATATTCGGAGAAACAGTTTCCATTGAAGAACTATAGTTGTTTGCAAAGATACATTAAGTAGGAAATGGAGTTCCTCGACACGTCCTCGCTTGGTGCAACATAACAGTATGCTACCAAGATTGAGTAGAAGTTCGAACAGAAGAAGAAAGACTTTGTATCTACGAATCAAAAGCAAGGGAAAGGTGCCCCCAAACCACAGAAAAAAGGATAAAGCCAAGGTGGAGTTGTTGCGCATGGAGCCTAATTTTCATCCTAATTCAAAGGTCTTTGTTTCATCTAGATGTATAACCCAGGAGGACTGTACACCCCTCCACACTGGGGGGGTTCGGGTGCTAGCGGTCCCCTGGCGGGGGTTTTGGGGGAGCACCCCTGAAACTAAAAACATATCTAAAATTACCTTGTAAAATATTGTAATTTTGTAGTTAATCTAGGTCATTCATTAGGCGGATGATTTGACGGTAGAAGCTATGTTTAATGTAGGGTTTTTTTTCCCTAGAAGGAAAACCCTCGTTTGGCATGAGGGTATTGTATTGCGACGGTGTATGTATGTGTATTATGAGCGAGAAAAAAAAGGGGGATTATGAGAGACAGAGTAGAGAATATTATAGCGGATATGTTGTAGGTTGTTTCTCTTCATCTTGTTGGATAATATAAAGGAAGAACTGGATGTTCAGGGTGGATGTAGCCCAAATTGGGTGAACCACGTATAGCTTTGTCTCTCTTGTTTTATATGTTTTCTGTGTTTATGTTTCCGCATATTTTATGTGTTCCATTACTCTATCATATATCAATTTTCTAACAACTTGTATCAGAGGTGAAGGTATATTTGGTTGATAAACTCACATGAAAGAAGGGTTCCTAGTTCTAGTGGGAGAAATGGCGGAAGACGGTAGGTTTAGGGTAGAGAAATTTAACAGCAAAAAATACCCGTTGTGGAAGATGGAGATGGATGATTATTTGTATCAAAAATATCTATACCTAACATTGAGCGGAAAATAAAAGAATTCGTCGAGTATGATAGATGTAGAATTGGAGATTCTCGATAGAAAGGCACTTGGAACAATACAACTGTGCCTCGCGGCGTCGGTAGCCTTCAATATTTTGAAGGAAAGAACAACAGAGGGTTTAATTAAGGCATTGGTGAAACTATATGAAAAACCCTCAGCCTCAAATAGGATATTTCTGATGAAACATATATTTAATATGAAGGCGTTTGAAGGTGGATCTGTTGTTGACCATTTAAATGAATTTAATACAGTTACCAATCAATTAAGTTCTATAGGGGTAACCTTTGATGATGAAGTAAGGGCTCTGTTATTTTTGTGCTCATTGCCAAAAAGTTGGAATGGTTTAGTTATGGCCATTAGTAACTCTGTCTCTGGATCTAGTACTTTAAAGTTTGATGATGTTGTTGGTGCCATCTTTAGTGAGGAAATGCGACGAAAAGCTCCAGTGAGACATCGGGTAATGCTTTGAGTGCAGATACCAGGGGAAGAAAAACAGAAAGAGGAAAGAGCTCAAGATTCCGTAGTAAATCAAGGAAAGGCAGATCCAATTCGAGATTGGGGATAATGTGCTGGAAATGCAAAAAGAAATGACACCTGAAGAAAAATTGTAAATCTCGGAAGGGAAAAGAAGGAGACGCACAACAAGAAAACAATCATGAAGCAAATGTGATAGGTGATGTGTTACAAGATGCTTTGATTATTTATTTAGAAAATGTTACTAATTCTTGGGTGGTATATTTAGGGGTCTCATTCCATGCCACACATGATAAGAAATATTTTCATGACTATGTTCAAGAATATTTTGGACAAGTTTGTCTGGGTGATGATAAACCCTGTAAAATCATTGGAATTGGTAAAGTTCTTGTAAAACAATAGAATGGAAACCAATGGTTATTAAAGGAGGTCAGGCATGTTCCAGATCTGAAGAAAAATCAGATTTCAACAAGGCAGTTAGGTGGTGAAGGTTGTGTGACAACTTTCACATATAAAACTTGGAAGGTCACTAAAGGAGCCCTAGTAATAGCAAAAGGCAAAAAGGTTGGTACATTGTATTTATGAAATGGCATTTCAAACTCTGTTAATGACTTAACTTCCAAAGGAGAAGATGCAACATTATGGCATCATAGGCTTTGAAACATGAGTGAGAAGGGGATGAAGATTCTTCAATTAAGAAATTTGTTGCCAGGTTTGAAGAATATTGATATGGATTTTTGTGAGAATTTTATTTATGGAAAACAAAAGATAGTCATATTTCTCCAAGTTGGGAAAGAAAAGAAGAGAGAAAAATTAGAGCTTGTACATACTAATGTATGGGGACCTGCTCAGGTATCATCTCTCGATGGCTCTCGTTATTATGTTACTTTTATTGATTATGCAACTAGAAAAAATTGGATTTATTGTATTCAGAATAAATCTGATGTATTTGATACTTCCAAGAAATGGAAAGCTTTGGTTAAGATTGAGACAGGAAAGAAGTTGAGGTGTATGCGATTAGACAATGGAGGTGAATATTGCAGCAAAGAGTTTGATAGGTACTGTTCAGAGCATGGAATTCGCAGAGAAAAGATAGTTCCAAGAACCACTACAAGGAAAAGACCCTCTAGCAGATGTTTTTGAGGAACCCCTTATAAAAATAGCCCACACATCCGTTTGTAGCGGAGGTTACTATAGGAGGTTGGTGGCTGGAGGTTTTCTAGATATTTTTGGTCTAGTGTGTTTGTCATCCTACACTGCACCAGGGCATTTCACTAGAAAAGCACCGGTGCATACTACAAATTAGCACACTAGGGCATAGTGCTCTCCGTACAAACCTGCCCGGTGTGTATAATTACTATAGCGCACTGGTGCTCTACACAGATTCAGCCCCGGTGCATCCTAAAAACCCACGCCAAAACTGAAATAGCCCCTTGTGGTTTGAAGAAATAGCCCCGAGACACATAGTTTGGTCAGCGCACTACCCTCCCGATAATGGTACATAGTCAACGGTGCAGTCGGTTATACCACCGCAACATTGACCATGTAATGATGTCAGGAGGGTGGTGCACATAGTTTGGTCAGCGCACCCCCTCTCGAATTTGTACATAGCCAACAGTGCGATCGATCAAATGATAACACTATTGACTAGTAGCTGATGTTTTGCGGTGCGTTGATGGAATTATCGGCCCTGAGATGGATAGTTTAGTCAACACACCACTTTAGAAATTACAGGTCATGATGTGCAGTGCGCTGCAAATTTTCAGATGCACCGTGGTCAGTGCGCGATAAAAGCAGATGCACCGATATCGGTGCATGCCTATTTTTTTGAGCGCATCGAATTTTTCTTTTTTCATATATATATATATATATATATATATATATATATATATATATATATATATATATATATATTTGTAAATACATGTCTCATTTAATAAATTTTTTTTATATATTATGTGAATCGTTCAGCGATGTCAAAGGAGAGAAGAGAAGGAACATCTGCAACATATGGTAGACGAGTATAACATGGCTCGCCTGTGGGAGGCATGAGAGAGGGAGAGAGATATGTACCCTCGCCCTATTATAACAGCCACCGAGGTGCTCCTAAGGGAGGTATGCCTCCTCAAGTTCTATGAGGAGGCTACATCTCTGAAGGGCCATGGTGGTTTATTGCGACAACTTATCTTTAGGTGGAATGCCCATCGACAAGATTTCCGGTTTGGTCCTAACCAATGGTACACGCCCACTGAAGATGACATCTATTTTATTACTGGCCTATCGAGGAGAGGGCAGGATTTTCCTTTGTTCCCATAGGTCCCCATCAGCCATGCAGTAAGGAGTCAGTTGGTGTACTCCCAGAGATACATTAGCCCCGATATAGGGTGTCCTGTAGATTTTCAGGTCTTCGGTGGTCAATTACGGATTGCCTCATTTGGTGGGGAGGAGGTGAAGTGCTTCTCACTACTGATTTTTACCAAATTGCACACCATACCAGTGATGGGAAACACATTATTTATCGACTTTTATTTTATGTTGATTCTTTATTACAGGTGCCACAACTTGTGAGGTGGTCTACGATTTTTTTGGGGCAGTTGTATACAACTTTAGATAGATGTCATGCTGAGGCACAAGGGAGGGTGAACTTCCCTTTTGCTTCAGAGCTATTTTGTTTATTTTTTGAGAGGTTTCCAGAGACGAGGCCTACTTTTGTTCGGTATCCTCTTAGACTGATACTACATGTACGGATGCAAATGTGGGGACAAATGATGCCCCAGAGGGGTGAGCCAGAATTTTACATGAGGATATCGCATGATGCACTGAAGTTGCTAGGCAGTGTTGATGAGGATGCCTTTGTTCTGGTCCCCTGTCCATATGTTGGTTTGGATTGCCGAGGGTGTGCCAAAATCCTCTTCACAGATGATGAGCCACCGGATGATAGAGATAATATTAGTGTTTTCTTTAAATTTATTCAAACATGTTTTTTAAATTGTTTCTATTAAATTGCTTTATGAAATTTTCTAATTATTGTTGTGTACTTATGGATATTTTGTAGACATTAGGTCATTTGGTGGCGATGAGATGCCACCGCCACCAAATGATCCATGTGTAGATCCTGATGACAATCAGGAGATGGAAGTTGCCAAGGATCAATCTAGTGCAGACAAACCTAGTCCTCATGTTGCGCAGGTATCGGCTAGTGCGAGGTGTAGGCCTGACACTAGATTTAGGATGGAGTTGAGTGACTACCTTTGTTGACTGCTTGTGGAGGAGGGAGTCAGGATCACCACTATCAGAGAGATACAGGCCGATGATAGGCTGATAGCGATGTGGAGAGGCATGCCACATGATATGTTGACCTTGATACGGCATGTCGTAGGAGCTATCAGCTTAGTGGCGCATTTGAGGAGAGTCGTTTGACGTAGGCATAAGCGAGACGCAGTACGTCGACAATCAAGAAGCGACGCATCATCTAATGATCACGATCAGGGCAGTGATCAATGTTCACCTCACGCCACAGATGAGCAACCTGCAGCATCGACCAACAGCCATGATCATGAGCAGGCTGGACCATCCACATCGAGTCAACCTTCTCAGCTTGCAACATCCAACAGTCATGATCATGAGCATGTTAGACCATCCACGTCGAGTCATCATGATCAGTAGCCTGTAGCATCCATCAGTACTCATGATCATGAGCAGGTTGGACCATCCATGTCGAGTCATCATGAGCAGGCAGTTGATCCTGATCAGCATGAGGCACCACCAGATCAGCAAGCACGTGATCAGCATCCATCTGAACTTGTGGAGGCTGCACCATTGACTGAGTAGGCCTCGACTAGTACTACTATTGATGATGTACCACCAGCTGATATTTTACATTTATATTACAGTTGTATAATTTGACATTATATATATATATATATATATATATATATATATATATATATATATATATATATATATATATATATATATGGTCCATGTATTTTATGTTCATGTTGTAGTTGTACTTAATTTACATGTTGGTGATTATCATTATGTGTATATTGTTAGGTCATGTTAGATATGTTCATTTAATGTGCAACTTGTAGATATATGTGATAGTAGTTATTTGACATGAGATGTATATTTGATGTTTGTGTTGTGACGATGTTATAAAATGCTTGTGTTTTGTTAGATGATCATGATCACGATTATTAGATGATGTTAGCGAATTTGATTGTGTCTTTTAGTTGAATATGATGTTTGTACAATGGTTATCATGATCGTGATGTTTATTTTTCTATATTAAATCATGATATTTATTAAATATTATGTCATGATTGTAATTGAAATTTTAATTTTAATTCTATGTAAAATTGTAAAATTGTAATTGTAATTGTATGTAAAATTGTAAAATTTTAATTGTATCTTTAATTTTAATTTTAATTGTAATTTTATGTGAAATTGTAAAATTGTAATTGTATGTAAAATATTTGTAAAATTTTAATACAGTATTAATGTGAAACTATTGTAATTGTAAAATTGTAATTGTAATTGTAAATATTGTAATTATAATTTTAATTGTAATTGTAAATATTGTAATTATAATTTTAATTGTAATTGTATGTGAAATTGTAAAACTGTAATTGTAATTGTAATTGAATGTAAAATATTTGTAAATTTTAATTGTATTAATGTGAAATGATTGTAATTGTAATTGTATATATGTAAAATTGTAATTGTAATTGTAAATTTTATATAAAATTCTAAAATTGTAATTGTAATTGTATGTAAAATTCTAAAATTGTAATTGTAATTGTATGTGAAATTTTAAAATTGTAATTCTAATTTATGTAAAATATTTGTAAAAATTTAATTGCATTAATGTGAAATGACTGTAAATTTTGTAATTGTAATTGTATATAAAAGTCTAAAATTGTAATTGCAAATATTGTAATTTTAATTTTAATTGTAATTGTATGTGAAATTTTAAAATTGTAATTGTAATCATAATTTCAATTGTAATTGTATGTAAAATATTTGTAAAATTTTAATTGTATTAATGTGAAAATTTTAATTGTATTAAAGTGAAATGATTTTATTAAAATTTTTAAATTTTTAAATTTGTAAATAATTGTAAAATAATAAATTTAGAATAATATGAATTTTTGTAACATAATAAAGTTTAGAAAATAATAAAAATAAATTCATGTACTTTAGAATTATCATTATTTTATTATGATCTTACAGCAAAAAATAAATAAATTTATACAATATGCCATTGTTTTCGAGATCAACATAATTGCAAATTATCAAGTGAAATGATTTTAACATTAACACAATGCAAATTACCAATTAATTCAAAATACATATTATAATGTTTCAAAAAAAAAATTCTTAGTTATAAGGTAATTAAGTCATCTTCTTTATAAAAACTCATCTTAAAAAGTATAAATGATGAAATAACACATGTACCATATCACTCTCGGTTCTCATGATCACCCTCGTTATCTTCCAGCTCACTTGGCATGTTAACACTATTGTTCTCAAAAATATCTTTTGATCTAGGATCATGTCTCAATACAAACCACCAATCCCTATCCAACACATCTGGGTAAAAAAACATGTGGTTGCAGTGTTTTGGGAAAACATAGGACTCCTTAGCTTCCTTTACATTATTCCAATCAAAGGTGTCCCACCACTTTCACCTAGAAATAGCACATTGGAAAGAAGATAAATCCACTTCAATGATCTCGTGTATCTTTCCAATGTAACCTAACGTTCCTCATACTAGGTTTTGATCACAGTGGCTAGATCGACTTGATTGATCAAACTCAACTTCCACTCCACAGTCATGTGTCATGTGTCCATGTAGATGTAATTAAATTTGAAAGGTGAATTATTAAGTTTCAAATGTATATAATTAAATATATTATTACCGAGTGGGTGCACCCAATCCCTAAGTTTAGCGCATCCTCTTTAGCACGTGGGTAACGATCGGTTGCACAATATTTCTCTTTGACTTGGCCAACAACCCAACTATTGGGGCATATTTTTGGCATATTCTCTTTTAAATGATCGGGATAAGGCACACTTCTACCATTCAATCATCTGAATTATTTCCTGTCACTACCCCATTTCATTATGTTTTGTTCGTATAATGAGACCCATGGTTGTGTCACTTCAGAATTGTAAAGAACTAATTTATTGATTGCTTCAATTTCTACATTCGCTAATGAAATCAAACTGACATATAGTACATATGAGATCAAAATATACATTATATCAAAGTTCAACATGAATATTTACTTTGTGTAAGTTTGAAAAATTATAAGTCACTTACTCTTTATCAAGCGCCTTTTTCCATTCGTTTGGAGCATCTCCCCTTCTCTTTTGTCGTCATCCCTTTCATCGTCCCAAATCAACACACCTGGTCTGTTGTTGATCTGCTTGATATACTCACTGGCATAATAGAAAGACTCATATGATATGTACCCCTCTGCCATAGACCCCTTGGGTTTTTCCCTTTATCGAACAAAAACTTTCAATTTCTTCATGTACCTCTCTAAGAAGAACATCCAATGATAAGAAACCACCCCAACTAATTTAACCTCATCTACTCGGTGGATTCGAAGATGAACCTACAAGTCCATGAAACTCATCGGCAGTTCCTTCTCCAACATACAAACAATCTCAACTATCTCTTGACACCACCATGGAATGCTAGCCACATGAATCTCCTTTGACGTGATCCAACATACAAATACATATAATTTAGATATGGAACGTCCTAGGTCTTGGGGGAATTCATGATTCAGACACTCACGTAAGAAGAAAGGATAATGACACTGCAAAGTGATAAACACATCGAATAATATACAAAACTAGTTATGTTTTATGATCCCTGCATGGGATAAATTTTATTAATATAAAAAATTATAAAATCATGCTTTTGACATTATACGTACTCTTAGAAGATTCAAATGGTCATGCAATTTCAACCCCGACAAATGGTCATCCATAGTGAAGGAGCGTCATGGTGAAGACCCGTATGAAGATGACACCCTCACACCCATTATAACTTCCTTTACCAAAGAAAGATCATATTTTTTAAAAATACACGAGACATCACCTTCTTTGAAATACCATGAATTAGAGGGACCAGTGCCTGCCTCTGATCTTGTACTTTGTAATCGTCTTGGCCAATGTTTCTGTTTAGTTTTTGAAGTAATAAGATCTTTCCTAACAACCAATGTGTCACTTTGTTTCGATGATATGTGCCTCCATAAAGAAGATGAAACATTTTTAAATATAGTCATGGGATCTAATAAGTGGGTAATCTTAAGATGCTCCCAATATGGGAGGTTATAAAAGATAGATTTCCTTTTCATCCCAATGGGAAATTTCTGAACATAGGTGTCGAATAATTATGGATCATCGAACATAGGCTCCTCATTTGAATCGAACATTTATATGAACTCCTTCTCCTTCTCTCTCTCTCTCCCATATGCTCTAAGCCATTCAACTGGTGTGTTTATTGGAGGCCTTTGGGTTCTCTCTCGTTTACCATTGAAAGCGAATGCTGCTCTTTTGTAAGGGTATTCTTCTAGGAGGAATACACTGGAGCAGTCATACACTGGCTTTCGTAGGTCATTAGACCATCTATCTTTCAGAGAAGGTCCACAACATTTACATCCAAAATACCATTTTTTAACAAGACCTGCGAGATTATTGTATACAATTTATATGCATGGCACGTTAAAGAATATCATGAAGATCATAACCATTAAAAATAAATAAATAATTAATATGCAAAATAATATTGGTACATATATAAACAGATCAATAAACATGTAATTTACCAGAGAAAACTCCTAAGCATGGATAATCATGTGTCGTGTAAGCAAATATTCCATACAACTTAAAACTCCTCTCTGCTACGATGGGTCTTGATACATCATATACATTTATCTCATCCCATAATTCCTTCAATTCATCTACTAGTGATTGTAAGTATACATCCATATTCTTCACTTGTCTTCTACCAGGGACTATGAGAGCCAACATAAGATGTTCATTCTTCATGGAAAACCATGGGGGGATATTGTTATTGATCACTAATAGAGGCCAAACAGAATAGTTGGTGTTCTGGAGGGAATATGGGTCGATGCCATGGCTATGTTTAATTACAAACTTCGTACTTTATCCTTGAAATTTTTGGGCCATGTATCCTCTATATGCTTTATGGCTATTGAATCAATTTGGATTTTCATAACTCCAAACTCGCTTCTGTGTGAGGCATGCCATCCCTGTAACATAGCTAATTCTTTGCAACTAAAGAGCCTTTGAATCCTTCAAATTATAGGCATGTGCCTCAATATCTTAAAAGGATGACCACATGATTTACCCTTCTTTTTTTATTTGTCATACCTGTCATGCCCACATTTCAGACATATATCTTTGTCTGCATATTCTCCTCTATATAGAATTCAATCATTTGGACATGCATATATCTTTAGTCGGTGATCATTTGAATAACTTGTAGTCGGTGATCATGAACAATATTAAATGTACGTTAATGCTGATATAATTATTAACGTTCACAAAGCTAACCATTTGTAATGTTCATTATGTGATTATATTTCTCAAAATATTATAAGGGAGGACTTTATGATTATAAATTACCTCAAAATTTCCGAGAAAAATGCATTCAAAAAGCTAAACTTTGCTTTCAAGTTTTATAGTAACAACATTGTCCCCAACCGGGTAGACTTTGAATGACTGCCACGTCTAAAGAGAGGGGTGGTGGAAGAAAATTTAAGGCTTTCGAAAAAAGTGTTAGTGATATGAGCATCATCCCCTAGCTGATCATCATTCTGGAATGCATCTAAAAAAAAATTATCCATGAAAATTGTATCCCTTAAGTAATCATCCATACCAACCTCTATTTGATTGCCTTCATTTCCAGCTTGTGAAGAACTACTATTGTTGTAGTCATTCCTAATTGGTGAATCTGGAAGTAGTGGGAATTGAATAGGTAGTTGATTCAACCATTCTTGGTATCGTTCCTCTTCGATTTTTTCTCTTAATTCAGCCTTCCCTCGATTTGACATTTTCATGGGGTGCAACGGAAGATGGTAGGTAGGTCGCTCATCATGAATAGAATCCTAATCATTCCAAAAAATATATTTGAATATGATTATTACAAAATCTATGATATCAATTAGTAAGCACGTTGAAAACTCATGGTTAATTGGTTTGATGTTGAAATAATTACATTAATATACCAAACAATTATTATTACCATTATTTTCCCGAGCTTGTTGCTAGAAGATGCAATATTGTTACAATTTGCAGGGTAGAGCGGTTTTCCATTTTCATCTACCAAATTCTTTTGGCAGTATGCTGATCCTGATAAGAGCTTCCGACGTTTTGAAGCTATTTGAATATTTTGTGCATCTAAACTCGATTCTGAATTATCTACCTAAACCTGCAAATTTGTTTACATTAATTATAAATTTTATTAAGTCCATTGACATGCATAAAAAACATAAATTCAGTTAGATAATGAAAATATAAATAAAATCTGAAGTAAATATTACATCTCGAGATGGATAGGGAGAACTCCGTGATGGAATTTGAGAAATATTATGGAACGATCTGGATTTTGAAGAATTTTCCATTCGATATAATTATCATATTTTCTCCCTGCATTTGAGCAAAATCAACAATAAATTTTTGTGTACACACCTAAAAGTAATTTTGGTGCCTTAAAAATGGACTTATTGTTATCGGTGCTAATACAAATATAACTGCACCGATGCATTTTAATTACTGCGCACCAGTGTGGTGTTATTAATTGACGCACTGGAGCCGAATAGCCGCAAATAAAAAAAGTGAAACTATATTTTTTTTAAGTGAAAAAAAATCGGTAAATTGAAAAATGGACGGTAAAATATTTTCGAAAATCTAATTTCGTAAAACAATTCTTTAAATAGTAAACACTTTTCATTATTTCATTATTTTTGCAAAAAAATTCAGGGATAGAATTTCATCAGACATATCTTGAGGAGCAATAGAACACGAGAGCACTGTGGAGCAGCGAAAATACTTTCGAATAGAACTATTCAGACAATCAAAATTCCAAATCTTTGGTGATTCAAACCCTTGTAGCATAGAATTTCAAACCAGGTGATTAAATTTTATTCCTTTTTTTTACATTTTCTGTAGTATTTTTTACGCAGTAAATAAAAATTTTAAATTTACTGTTCATTTTTAAAAGAAAAAAAACAAAAAAAAATCCATTTTACGCTAAACCCTCGATTCTTTTTGTTTCTGCCCTTGCTTCTTCCTGTTTCTGTGATTTTAGAATTAGGGTTTTTCCTTTTAGATTTATAGGGTTTGTATTGCTATATATATAGGCCTATGAAATCTAATCCATGAGACAACTTGCATAGTCGGATCTCAATCCATGTATTCCCTTGCGTAAATTTTTAAAAAACTGAATATTTTTAATCGGTGCACTGTAAACAAGCGCACCGGTGCATTGTTTTAACACATTGCACCATGCACTATTTGATAAAAAAAAATAAATTAATTTTTTTTTAATCCGTGCGCCATATGTAAAATAGGGCACCAATGCGTTATTTCATTATAGTGCACCATGCACGTACTGTTTGACAAAAATAATTTTTTATTTTGTGTATGTGTTAATCGGTGCATCGTTTAAAATATAACGCACCGGGTCTCCTTGTTAATAGAGAGAATTGTACGGTGGTCCCCTGTTGGCACAGTGCGTTTATAAGAATATGCTGCACTGCCCCCTCCATGACATCATATGCTACAAAAACTGACACTAGAGGATTTTTATTATTTTGTCTATGTTAATCGGTGCAATGGTTAAAATATAACACACCGGTGCTCCTTGTGGACATAGAGCATCGAACAGTGTTTCTACTATTGTCACGGTGCATTTATATGAACACGCCACACCATCATCGGTGCATACATCATTAAAGCGCACCCGTTTCTTGAAAAAAAATTTCCTAAAAAAATTATGATTTATTTATAGAATATATTAATAAATGGTATGGTATATGTTTCATATTGATAAATAAATGGCTGATAAGAGATCAAGTAAAAAAAATATTGATAGCACATCAAGAAAAACAATAAAGGAAAATTCTTTGTAAATTATTTACAAAAATTATTATTTTTGAACTATATGTAAGTTTAAGTAATATGTATTGTTTATTGTGTATTATGCAGAGCCTCAAAATGACGAAGCTCAATAAGATTATTTATGATCTAGGACTAGAAGAGCGTAAAATCTTGATGGAAAAATTACAAAAGGATGAATCAGGTGAATGAAAAAATACTATCGATCCAATATGAGCTTATTTTTTAATTTTTCATTAATAATATAATTAAAATTATTAGATAACATGTTTCAAACAATCTATTAATTCACATATGTTTAATGTTCTATAGGGACCAACAACTCAAAAAAGGAATGTTGTTCTAAGAAAAGAAAAAAGTACAACATGAAAATGAAAATGGATTGCTCCTTAATTCACCTGGAGTGGTGTTGAAGGTTAACGAAAGGGGGAAAACCTCTTACAAAAGTTTGAGGGATCTAGTGGAACGAATGTATAGACCTTATTTCCACTTACAATACAAAAATGAATCCAATTATTCCAAGAACCAAATTTTATCTAAACTACAGGAAGAGTTTCCAAAGAATTAGTCAATGAGACATGTCAAACTTTTAATATAAAAAACATACAAAAAAAAGAAAGAAAGAATGAAAAATTAGTACTCCTTTAAATGTTTTTCTAGAATTTTTATGTGTATATTACCAGAAAGAAATCATTTATAAATATCACTTTTGTTATATTTACTTTTCATATATCAATATAAAAATTAAATAGTTTATTGTCATGTTACATTTTTAGGAAGATTATGAAAATCTCAAAAGATGAACGAACTGATATCAGAAATATGCCAGTAGGAAAGTCCAAAAAAGTGTACAAGGAGATGGTCAAAGAAATGGACATAATTGCATCGCACAAGGAGCCATCTCAACAACAACGTGCTTCAAATGTAATATGAAATTATTGAATTTTTCGATTAGGTGCAATAAATAAACAATTTAGCATTAAATATAAATTTTCAAGTATTTTGTGGCAGAAAAAAAGAGAGAAGAAAATGGAACCCATTCAGCACATACAACAAGACGACAAGGAAGAAAAGGGTTGATATCTAAGTTTGTGAGTAATTGTTACTTCCTTATAGAAAAATAACTAAATTTCATTTTTGTATATTTTAAGTTGTTTTACAACAATTATCATTGAATGTCTTCAAACGTGTGCTAACATACAAAGAAGAACCACTAGATGAATTGATTGACATTGGGTTAAATATGGGTTGTTAGTATATATTTCCATATCAGAAATTATTTGTGGAATTTGTAAGCATCTATCGATCCTTTTTTACTTAGCTCCATCTATAATTAATAGAAAAAAAAAAACTTTTATATTGAATATATGATTTTTTATGGGGTATAAATGTTGGGAAAAATACTGAGAGGGGGGGGTGAATCAGTATTTATTGCATACTAAAAAATTTTCACTTTTTCATTCCTTAAAACCCATACGCTACTTTCCTTTATTAAACTAGCGTATACATGCGGATATCTTTCATGCAACTAGCGTATACACAGAGATCTAGTTATGTCATTAGTTCTTTGCTTATATCATTCCATCATTTATTCACTTAGGATATGAATACTTGATAGCTTAATAAGTAAAACAGAATAAGCCATCACACAAAGCATCACACATGATTTGAGATTTAGGTGGAACCCCGAGTCGGGAGAAAACCACCGGCTATGATTCCTTGACCTTCAATATTTTATTATGAAAAGCATCTTACAACACCCCTTATGTGCGTATGAGACTTGACTGACATCTGAGGCACCCACACAACTCGTTTGCAGAGCCTCACGGAAGGGAGCTCGACCCCTGACTCGTTTATGGCCCCACTCCTCACAGAGGAGCCTAGGCAAGCCTCATTTGACTCACAGAGGAGCTACGACACAGATCTCGTTCTGGCTTCTCACCTGGAAGAGAGCCACAAGACCAACACATTAGAAGCCACAAACCTCGGCACCACCTTGGACCACTGTTCATCAAGTTTCTGCCCAGGATCCAACAACTTCCAATAGAACAACACTTGGAGCCATTTAATCATATTTTCAGACTGGACCCTTTCCATACTTTTAAGAACAGACATACATCACCAACAGATACTTATCAACACAGATCAGATAGCAGAAACACAGTAGAACAGATCAGATATTTCATACCCCTTGCTTCAGCAAACCCTAGTTGGCATACGCGCTTTCCCTTCACTGATGTCGCGTATATACGCGCTTCCGTCCACACAAACCAGCGTATACTTCAGTTTATATTTCATTGCGCATACGCGCTTTTACTTCAGCGAAGCTGCGTATATATGCGCTTCCTCCGCGGCGAAGTAGCGTATAGATATTCAATCATTTCAGAACAACATACTTCATTAGATCAGACATTCAGTTCAGATTTACCCTTTTACTTCAGACAGATGCTCGCCTAGATGTTCGCCTCATCACAGATCTAGGCCTTCCATAAGCAGATCCAGTAGATACAAGTGCATTTCAGATCTAGATCCCCTTCTTCATCATTGGTGCATCATACATTCAGATTTATCTTCAAGTGTAACCCTTTCCATTCAGATCTACTTCAAAGAGAAGTATTCATTCAAGCTCAGACATCTTGCACCCACACTCATGTTTTGCACAATGAATTTCTTCTCCTTATATAGGTTTACCCTTTTTCAATACCATGAGCCCCTTTTTTCAATACCATGGGCCAAAGCAATACCATGAGCCCAAAACTACTTGGACGGGGTCAATTAGGCGGATCATTACCCAATACAATGGGTCAATACCATGGTGGTTACCCCTGGTTTTGCACTTTTTGAGCGCTTTAGCCCATACGCGATTTGGCACGTTCTTTTCCGCGTGCATACGCGACTTCCCTTAGGCAAATCCGCGTATACTTAGAGACATACTCTTTTTATCATACTTTGAGCACATTCTGAATTCCTTTCTTCATTCCCTTCTGTTCTTACTGTAGATACATCAGATTTCCTTCATCAGGAACATATTCTTTCAAGCACAACTTCATCAAGTAAGTTGTCATCATCTTTATCAAGTGGGTTGCCTTTCAAGGACAACACTTAAGATTCAACATCATTTCACATCAGATTTACATCATTTACCAAGTCCATCAAGTCCAGAATAACTTCATCAGGTGGTTTGCCATCAAGGACAACATATGTCCATCAAGGACAACATATGTCAATAGTCGCATGTCTTTATCTTCATTTAGTGGGTTGCCATCAAGGACAACACTCTGCATCATATTTCCAACAATCTCCCCCTTTGGACTTGATGGCAACCACAATGGTGTTTGGTTACCAAAGCAGATAGATACCATGTCACTCTCCCAAATATGTCACTCTCCCAAATCTTCTCTTCATTCAAAACACCATGTCACTCTCCCCCTTTGACATCAAGGGCAAAGGGCGGATGAAAAACCAACACTCTCACCCCCTTTTCTCCTCATGTAGAAGAAGCGTTCTGCAGATCTGATGTATACTGAAGTGACCAAGCTCCCCCTGA